>PVKN010023828.1:0-14640 GCA_004027915.1 Capromys pilorides
AGAAGAAGGGACGAGGGGGGGGGGGTGTAAAGATGGTTCAGCGGGGACCGCGGTTCATCCCAGGTATCAAATGCTGCGCCAGCCCTACTCCCAGGGCAGGCTGAGCAGGCCATTAGAGACGGGGGGGTGGCGAATCTCACATCAGATAGTAGCAGGTAAAGAGCTCTCTGGGCAAGTGGATGAAGCCTCACTGCACTGCAGACTGGTACTTAATGTGCATAGAGAGAAAACTTAATTACTCGGGATAAAAAAAGAACAGACCTAGATACAGAGGTCAGAGCCCAGGAGAGTCAACATTACCACTGCACAGACCAAGGACCTGCACCTACTGGAGGACAGGAGTCACCTAAGGCGGCTCAGTAACTGACAGAGCCGCAACAAAATCTCCTGCATCCACATCTCCTTTCTTTCCACTATCTCTTCCTATCTTATTCCAACAAGCCTCAAAGATGCGCAAGACATCCACATAAATCGGCCAAAGTACCAAAACAATAAAACACCGGTTTTTCCATTCTCCCATCAACGCCCGGGCTGTCCTCCACCACAGCCGAGCCAGGGGCATGCTCCAAATCATATTTCCTATTTGTCACAGACTCACACAAAACTTGACAGAGTGGTATTTTTATTTATTTATTTATTTATTTATTTATTTATTTTTGCAGGACCGGGGTTCGAACTCACGACCTTGCACTTGCCAGGCAGGCACTTACGTCTGCGGAGCCACCTCCCTGGCCCCAACTCACACAAAACTGCAGGGCACTTAGCAACCATGCCAACAGAATGATGAGTTCGCAGAAAAAAAAAAATCGTGCACAAACAGGGCGCCACGCCCAGAGCCAATCTACCCCAGGCATGGGGAAGGCAGAGCCAAAGCAGCCGCAGACTAGAAGCAGCGGATGCACCGGTGCTTTTCGCACGGGCGGCGGCGCGGGGAAGAGAAGCTGCTGCTACAGTCCAGGGACACTGGGCGACCGGCCACTCGGATGACCTCGAGCCACCCCGGGGCCAGCGCCTACCAGGCCTCGGTTTCCCCTACCGTCCGAGGAGGGTGCTGCACCCGATGGCTTCCCAGGGTCTTGCAGGTCTGATACAGGGACCTGGTCCCATTTTTAGTTAAGTCTGGGGCATGGCTCCCGCAGGCGACGAGGGGAGCTCGCCCGAGAGAGGAGCCGCTTTGCAGAGCTTAGAAGAAGCCGGAGCTGGTGGGCTGGGGGATCCGCGGATTCCCCACCTGTCAAACGGGACGGGAAGCCCCCGACCCGCCGGGGCCGGTTCCTGCCTGGAGCATCCGCTGCGCTGGGAGGGGCGGCGGGGGGCCCTGCCACGCCGGTCCCAGCGGCAGCGGGCAGCGCGGGTACTCACCGCCTGAATTCCGGCTCCAGCTCCGGCTGCGGCTCCGGGTGCTGCTTCCGCACAGCCCGGAGGGTCAGCTCAGCGTAGAACCCTTCCCATCCTCTCGGCTGCCCCGCAGCCGCTTCCGGGCCCTGTCACGTGACGCGGAGCCCTGGCCGAGGTCACGTGCTGTCGCTCTCTGCCTGGGCTCCCACTCCATCTTCTGCGTCGCAGCACCGCCTAGCGGCCTGCTACTACACCTGCAGGACGGACTGCATTCCCGGGAACCAAGAGCTGGAACTCGGAAGGGAAAACTCCACCTAGGGGATTGGGCAGACTCCACCGAGCCGTGGGTTTTTGCAATATTCATAATTTTTGCACGTGCTTTATTTCCCGTACCATATCTGAACGAGCACGTGTTACTTATATGACTGGGAATATACATCTCATCTGTGGTTGCTACTGGAAATGGGTATTTGAGGTAGAGCCACACTTATTTTTCAAAATATTTTCAAATGCTAAGTGATTTTTCAATAGATACATATTTCCCTATGTTTGAGTGGTATGGATTATCAACGCTGGTCTTTCTGCAGATTTTTATTTGAAATTATGCAAAACATAGATTTCACATCAAAAGATACAAAGGTTGTTATTTAATAACAATAACTTCTCAATAGGTAGTAGCAATTGTGTGTATGTATACACGTACCCGAAGTGCTAACACTTCAGTGCATACAGCAAATATTAATGGACATACAGGAAGAGACAGATGTGATTCAATCATTGTAGAAAACCCTACATTTCATGATAGATAGATCAACCAGACAACCACAGGGACCACAGTTCAATCCCCAACACCACATGCTGCTCCAGCCCCACCCCCAGGGCAGACTGAGCAGGCCATAATAAAAATTTTTTTTTAAATTCCTACTTTACCCATTGATTTGTGTTTTTAAATGTGAGCATTAAAGCTAGGGTGATGGTGCACGCTTGTAATTCCAGCACTTGAGGCAGGAAGATTGGTGCGAGTTCAAGACCAGCCTGGGCTACAAAAGTGATCTCAAGGCCAACCTGAACTGCACAGTGAGACCCTGTCTCAAAAAGACAATCAATCAATCAATAAATAAATAAATACATGCATTAATTTTAAAGTAAAGATTGCTTTGGGGGACCTCCCACAGCTTATTGGTTCTCTAGAGCTCTAGCCTCCACCTCACCTGAAATGTTTACAGCTTCTGTCCCTCCCAAGATCCTTCCTTCACCTTGTGTTCAGCCCACACCCTCTTTACTCTCAGCCGTGGCCCCAGTCCTAGCCACCTGGCAGTTCCACAGGACAGTGTCAGGGGCAGCACTGTGAGAGGAGGACCAGGCCCAGAATGCATCGGGCCAAGCAGTGTCATGAATTTAGGGCAGCTCCCCAAGTGAGCAACCAACCTGGCCTTTACCTCACAATGGTATCCAAGGGCCTGGTGTGCTCAGAAGAGAGCAGAGTCCCCTGCGGCCACTAGACAAGCACAGAAGTAGAGACTAGAAGGAAAGGCCAAGCCTAGCTCTGCTGCTTACTAGCAAATGCTGTCTGGTCAGGGCCCCGGCCCGCCACCGACAGCATGAGTAGCAGGAAGTACATCTCACAAGTCTTCCAGCCTGTGGGTCCTTCTTTTTGCAGAGGTGATGGGGTGGGTCCTAGGCAAGGCATAAAATCATACTATCATGCTGAAACATTCGTGTGTGTGTGTGTGTGTGTGTGTGTGAGAGAGAGAGAGAGAGAGAGTGGTACTGGGAATCAAACTCTGGACCTTGCACTTGTCAGGTAGGCACTTAAAGCACTAAACTATCTACCTGATCCTAGAACATTCTTGAGAGTTTGAGGTGGTCCACCACACCTCACTCATAAAACCAGGGGAAGCTGCACCTCCCGGGGAAAGTTTCAAGGTTGTGCTTGGTAATGAGTACAAGAACCTAAGGCATGGCCTGTGGTCCCCCACTGAGGCCTCAGCCTCAGGGCTCTTGGGTTACAGTGGGTTTTGTGGTTGGGTAGCAAGTTGTGATCCTTCATTGGATAGTGGGAGGCCCTCACCACAATTTGCCACGTGAACGTATGGAAGGATGGATGTGCTGGGCTGGCCCTGAACCCTGGCTCCCAACTCCACCCCTTCTGCCTCCAGGACTGTTGAGGCTGCAAAGAGCGGAACAAAGGCAGGCCTGCCTCAGTGCAAAGCTCACAAGCAGGAGAAACTGACCTGAGGTGAGAAGCCTGCGCATAGCAGTTCTTGAGTCTGGGCCTGTTTACCCAGCGTTGTGCTTGGCTGGAACACAGCATGGCAGAAAGTTCCGGGCGTGTCGCACAGAGCGTTCCTTCCTCAGAACTCTCCAACTGTGTGTGTGCAGGCTGTGCATGGAAACTACAGTCCAAGATCCAAATGTATGCACTGCAATAAACATTTTCAAAAGCATCTCAGAGAGGCTGAGGCATCGCCCATACCTAGTGGATGCTCAGTACCTAGCAGCAGGGCCCTGGTAATTTTTTACATTAATGTTATCATATTAGCTTCCTATGAGCAGAATTTTCTCGGTAACTCTATCCTTTTTGCATCTGACCCTTCTATGTCCTTATGTTTGGATGTCATCTATAAATGTTATTTTTATTTTTATTTTCTTGAGACAGGGTCTTGCTGTATATATAGTGCAGGCTGACCTTGAGTTCACTTTCTAGCCCAGGCTGGCCTTTTTTAAAAACTATTTACATATATATAATATAAATATTTATTATTATTATTATTATAGCCAGCTCAGTCTGCCCTGGGGGTGGGGCTGGCACAGCACATGGTGCCAGGGAGCAAACTGCGGTCCTTGCCTAAGCAGGCGCTTTAGACCACTAAACCATCTCTCCAGCCCCCCAGGCTGGCTTTGAATTTGCAGTGATTCTCCTTCGTCAGCCTCCTAAGATCTGGGATTATAAGAATGTATCACCATGTCCAGCTTATTTTGGTACTTTAAAATACTCTGTTTTCAGGTGGGGGATATAGCTCAGCAGTATCAGTGCCTACCTGTCATGTGCCAAGTCCTGAGTTTGATCCCTGGTACAAAACCAAAATATTCTGTTTCTGCCTATTGTAACAACGTATTTTTGCAGTCATGTCTGCCTTCCTCTTTTCATCTGTAGGTTCTACTTATTGTGCTGATTTTTTGTCCTTTCAAATTTTTAATTTTTTCTTTCTTATTCTGTTTTATCCTCTATTAGTTTGGAAGTTACATACTTTATTTCTAGTATCTAGCTGTTAGCCTAGTAATTTAACATGTATACTTAAGTTGGTTAATGAAAAAATCAAGCAATGTCTTTACTCTCCTTTCAGAAAACATGAGTATTTGACACCTCCATCCCACAGCCTGGCTTACACACTGCTGACAACACGTGCTTTATTCGACCCTTTTGAATGTAATCCCTCCCACTACACACACACACACACACACACACACACACACACACGCACGCACGGGTTAATATTAAGATCTCTTTAATGTTCTGCGGTTTCTTTATAAAGTGTCCAGATATATGTGGCCTTTTATTTATCTTGCTTGGGACTCGCTGGGCTTCTTGAATCTGTAGGTTGGTGATGTTTATCATTTCTGGAAAATTCCCAGCTCTTGTCTCTTTAAGCATTTATTCTGCTGTACTCTGTCTTTCCCTTCTAGGAAAAGATTCATGCTTGTCTTTAAAAAAAAAAAAACAGTATTAAATCTTTTTAAATTATTTATTTATTTTTTTATAGGGTCTCACTATGCAGGTAGCGATCCTTCTGTCTCAGCCTCCCCAGCACTGGGATTACAGGCATGTGCCAGCATGCTGTTTTGGGGCCTGCATAACATGCAGTACCCAGGACTGAACTCAGGCCCAAAGCCTCCCTCTACTGTGTCTGATCTCCTGCTAAGCTCATCCACCGAGATTTTAACATGAATTCTGCTTCTCCTTTTTAAAGTTCTATTTGGCTTTCTTTCAAATCTACCCAATCATTCCTCATGGTATCCTGCTCCCTGCCTACTATTCACTCATTCCTTTAGTGCCTCACATGGGGTAGGATCCGGATCCTCATGCCTGGTAGGCAAGCATTCTACCACTGAGCTGCGCCTGCTCCCCCACCGCCTTTCTATTTAAACTTTATTTGATCTTTATGTTCCTTGGAATTTTACTCCTGGAAGGTTTTCAAACTATGAGATGAAGGTGCAATTCCTTCTAGAAAACAACTACTTGCCTACCAATCTAGGAGCACATAAATAAAATTTGGAGCTTTTCAGGTATCTCGAGCCACCTGGTAGATGAATTCTGGCTGCACAACTGAGTAAGAGTTAGTGTTGTTTGGCATCTTAGACACGACTGGACTTTGTCTCTAAGCAGTAAGTTGAAGAAGGCCCCTTCCTTTAAAGGCCCCTGATGGGAGGCTGAGGAGACGTACAGGGTGCAGAGGGCAAATGCTCATTTCTTTGTAATTTGCTCTTATAATGAAGAAGTGCCAGTGCTGAGCTCACCAGCAGGTAGGACAGTGTGCTGCTGGAACCACTCTCTGTCTCTCATTCTGTGTACCCCAAAGGCCAGGCTCCCAGAATTGGCAGATGCCCTCGACAAGACAGCTGGAGTAGACCTACACTTACAGATCTGCATTCTGGTCTACATGGGCTGAGAGATTCCTACCTAGACATTCCAAGCTCTGTCTCCTCTTGATAATGTTAAGAATCTTAAAAAACATATTATTCATGAGTCCTTGTTATTTTCAGCAGCGGGGCCAGTGGTCACCTAGCCTGCCATTCTTCCATGGTAGTAGTAATGGTCATTAGTACTATAGTTTGAAAAATCTAGGGCTGGGGAGATAGCTCTGCATCTAAGTGCCTGCCTGGCAAGTGAAAGGATCATCGATCTTCAGTCCCCGGTGCCACATGCCGACCAGCCCTGAAACCAGGCGTGGTGGCACACACCTGTAATCCCAGTGCTGGGAAAGCTGAAACTTCAGGAGTCTCTGAAGTACAAAGCACCATGGGTGAATACACACATTTTCTATTGCTGAATGACAGTCCTAATTCTAGGAGTGGCTCTAGTGGACCCTCCGCTTGGTCTCATGAGGCTGCCATCATGAAGCCGCGGGGCATCCAGGCTCATCTGCTTCTCCTGCGCTGGTCAGGCACTTGCCGGAGCGCATCTCCTCGCAGCAGTGGAAGAGCCTCAGGCCCTTGCTTCCTGCTCGCAGCTGGCCCTGGCTCTTACTCCTAGTGCCTCCTCTCCTGCGTCTTGTAGGCCAGCTAGGACACATCGAACCCTCCAGAGTTCCAGGTCTTTCCGATTTCTCCTTTCTCTGTACCGCCAAGGAAGCTCTGCTTTTGAAGGTTCCTTGAATCCAAGCCTCCAGGTCCTCTCCTTTCCTCAGGTCAGCTCTGGATAGCCAGTGGGTGGGAACTCTGGGGTGCTGTCTTTCAGCCCTATCTACCACATGAAGACTATTCAACTGACCCCACTGGTCTCGTAACTGCCGGAGTCCGTGCTACTCTGCAGAAGAGAAAATTGGAGCCCTCGGGACCAAATCATCCTGTGGTTCTCCCTTTTTGTTTGTTGTTTGGTTTTGGGGTACCAGGAACTGAACTCAGGACCTTGCACTTACCAAGAAGCCACCATTCCTCTGTGCTACGTCCCCTCTCATTTTTAAATACAGAAGATTTGGAGCCAGGGAGATAGCTCAGCAGCCCAAGTGTCTGCCTGGCAAGCATGAGGTTGTAAGTTTGATACCTGGTACCAGAAAAAAAAATTTATAAATACAGAGAATTTGGCAACATGGAGCCCACAGCATTTATCTGAGCCCATTTGTTGCTGATAGCATAATAGACTGGGAATTTTTTTTTTTTTTTTTGAATGAGGTTTTGTTTGACCACCCACAATTCTGGCCCAGGCTCAAGAGGGGCCACATCTGGAGATGGAGTTCTCCTTAGCAGAGTCTCAAAGCAGCTCAGGGCACCACACAGTCAGCCATGGGAAGCACAGGGCAGAACTATAGCTACACAGGCTTAGTCTCAAGAGCCACTCTTGTGATAGCCCATTAACCCACTAATCTATCAGTCCATTGATTACCTGGGTAGAGCAACCCATTCAAGAGGCTATAGCTCACATTGTCTCTTAAAGGATTCACCCCTTACTCTCTCATCAGGGGAATTTCAGGGTAAGTTTTGGAGCAAACCATAGAATCACCCTCAAAACAACCCTCAACTAGAGCTATGCAGCCAACATCTTGGCTTGTCACAATGCCCCCTGTCCCCTATTTACCTCATTTTAGAGGTAGAAAAAAATTCTTTCCTGTCGTTATGCTTGCCCTTTTGTTTCCCTTCTACCAAAGAGGCAAGTAAAATTTTTCAGGTATCTACAACCTGAGGCAGTTTCAGCAAACAAAAGCAGACCACGATGGCTACATCTTCCAAGAAAAGCCACTAAGTCATCAGTTCTGCATGCATGGCCAGCCATGTGCTTTAGTGCAGTGATAACAGCGGAGAACACGACAGCGGGAGATGCCAACCCAGGCGCAATGGCACATGTGGTCACCCCAGCACTGAGGGATGCTAAGGCAGGAGAGGCAAGACTGAGTCCTACTGAGGCAACTTCTCAAGACTCTCTCTTAATGATAATAGTAATAATAACAGATAGATAGATAGATAGATAGATAGATAGATAGATAGATGGATGATAGATTCCCAATACAACAAAACAAAGAGAAATAAGTTTTCTTGTGGAAGCAAAGATCTACCTGTTTACTATGAAAATAAACTGTGCTGTGGTGCTTCCTCCTTTGCCCAGACTGGGTTGGTCAGCGGAGCTGGGGTGGCGCATGTGTCCAGTCCAGTCCACCGTGTTGAAGGTGTCCTTTAAGATCACACTGACATCCTGCCTGCAGCTGCAGTACAAAATACTGCATGTCCCTGAAAGGACTCCTTTCACAGTGGCCTTAAAGTTGCAGCACAAGAAGTTAAAAGTTCCTGGCACAAGTGCAGCTATTACCAAGGATGGAACAGGAATAAATCCCGCAAGGGCTGCTGGAAGTGTTTTGGTAAAGCATGATTCAGAACTGCAAAGTATCCCTGGAGATCGTGTAGGAAGTTACGAAGATCTGTTGGGAACACTTTTCGGGATAAAAATGGCTATTTTGGAGCCAGCAAGATAGCTCAGTGGTCTAAAGTGCCTGCTTAGGCAACCACAAGGACCACGGTTCAATCCCCAGCACTACATGCTGCACCAGCACCACCCCCAGGACAGGCTGAGCCAGCCATAATATAAATAAATAAATAAAGTTTAAAAAACATTTTCAAAAAAATGGCTTTTTATTTTGGTTGTAAAAGTAAATCAGGCATTGAGCATAAAATGCAAACACCAAGAGTCAAGGAAACAATGAGAAGTGAGGCTTCTGTCCCTTCTTGTCCCTGTTCTGCACGCCACAAGGAAGTGCCTTTTGCATGGGCAGGGTCATCACCAAGGAAAGCCACACATGGCTCATGGCTGCTCCATGAGTGGCGAGCTCACCTGTGGCAAGTGGATTATGCAAACTGTATTTTTCCTGGGAAATGATTCTGACAATTTTTGTGTGTATATTTGCGTCGGGGTCCCTTTCTGGTTCTCGTCTCGGCCCAGGAAGTCTGAACTTTTATATTCCTAATAACCTGTTATTGGAATTCCACCAAGTTAATTCCAATCTACCACTCCCAGCACAACCCACAGCGATAATAAAGACACTAAAATGTATTTATACAATTAATGGGGAGCCAAGGGGCCCTAGGTCCAACCATGAAAACAGCTTCTGGAACCAAGAGCGCGACCCAGGGCTGCACTAGGGCTTTATTTATTGGAGAAGGGAGAGTGGCTTGTGAAAGGGAGTTTTGGGAAGAAGGTGTGCACTGAAGGGAATTTTGGGAAGGTGAGTTTTGAAGGAAATTATGGGAAGGTGAGTTCTGAAGGGAATTGTGGGAAGAAGGTGAGCTGTGAGCTGGGCTAGGTAGGAGGCCTGCATTCACCTCCGCCATATTTAGAGGAAGTAATTTGCATTATGCTATTGAGATAGCATCTAATATTTTGGGGGTCAAGTGCTTCAGCTCTGATGTGTAATCTTTTAAGCTGCAGGAAATCATAGCCTCTATCTCAAGGCTCGATTCCAGCTGACACCGTGGAGCAGTGGCTCTTCATCCTGTTATCAGGGAAACAAGCGTGTCATCTTCAAAAATTACCACCAGCACCTCAGCTAGACCATTACACACTGCTTAAGGCCAATTGAAACGACAGTGAGAGATCCTAGCCAGCCCTTTACATTTCAATAAGAGGGAATAGGGTCAGGCTCAGTCAAAATGGAAACAGTTGCTTTTTTTTTTTAAATTTTATTTATTTATTTATTTGTTTGCTTGTTGTGTTTGTTTGTTTCTTTATTTATTCATTTTGTGGCTGGCTCAGCCTGCCCTGGTGGTGGTGCTGGCGCAGCATGTGGTGCCGGGGATCGAACTACAGTCCCGGTAGTCGCCTGAGCCCTCCAAGCAGGCGCTTTAGACCACTGAACCATCTCGCCGGCCCTACAGTTGCTTTTATTTTAAGGAGAGCTGCTCAGGCAGTCCTCCACACATTTGCAAAATTAAAATTTCTTAAGTGTTATGTAATTGTCTTTCAGCTAAAAATGTAGAAAGATCAATTATGGATCATAGATGGCTGTTCTCTTAGTAGCCTCTTATAGGCTCATATGTAGATTCTCAAATGTACAGCTTTTGATAAATATGGTAGACCCACCAATGAATATTTAACTTTTTGTCACATATAGCTTAAGTTGGCAAACTTCATGAGTCATATAAATGTTAATTAACGGGCTGGGGAGATAGCTCGTGGGTCTAAAGCACCTGGTTAGGCAAGCTTAAGCAATCAAAAGGACCTCAGTTCTATCCCCAGCACCACATGCTGTGCCAGCCCCACCCCCAGGGCAGGATGAGCCAGCCATAATATAGATAGATAGATAGATAGATAGATAGATAGATAGATAGATAGAGTTTTTTTAAAAAAAAAAAAAAATGTTAATTAACTATCAAAGAACCAGAAATTTAGTTTCTTGATCTAACCATTATGCACATACACTAATGTCACACCCCAAGGTTCTTAGCAGGGTTATTCTCAGTGGAGGGAGCTGCCAACGCGGTAGAAGTGGCTTTTGCTTAGCTCTGCACTTCCTTAGAGTTTGGCCTTCTTTTTTTTTTTTTTTTAGCTTTATGTATGTTATGGCCAACTCAGCCTGCCCTGGGGGTGGGGTTGGCACAGCATGTGGTGCCAGGGATCAAACCTCAGTCCCTGTGGTTGCCTAAGCTTACCTAAGCAGTCTCTTTAGACCACTGAGCTATCTCACCAGCCTTCGGCTTTTTTTAAAAATCAGTTTCTTAATGCAACAGTCTTTATGACAAAAACCCTCAAAAAATGACTTTTTTTTTTTTTTTTTCTTTGCAGGACTGGGGTTCAAACCCACAACCTTGCACTTGCCAGGCAGGCACTTGTGCCACGGAGCTATCTCCCCAACCCCAAGAAATGACTTTTTTGAGAATATTGTTTCTGAGTAGCATTTTGAAAGAATATTGTGACAGCGAATGTCTGAAGCCCAACACAAAGCTTGAAGAAGCACTGATCAGAAATCCTGATGAGGAAATCTTTATTGAAGATCTGCCACTGGAGGAAAGGCTGCCATTGACCACTCAAGGGCATAACAAGCAAAGATGGGGGAGCCCGGGGGACCAGGCTGGGGTGAAGAGGAATGAGTGGCGAGGACAACGGTAATGAGCAATAGGAAACCGTCACAGATGGCACCGAAGATGCCAGCAGGTTGACAGAACTGTGGAGAGTGTGTCAGAAAAACTGAAATGGAAAGCGAAGCACTTGGTAGTCTTAGCAAGCAGAGGACATTTCCTGCCTGCCCACCCTGACTAGAAAGTCTCCATCATGAGGATGCAAAACGTGTGTCCATAACCAAGTATTTTATTTCTGTGTACAGAGGAAATGGGTGTCTGGACACAGCTTGAAAGCCGAATTGAAGGGGCCCAGTGGTTCAGAGCCACTGCTCGGCCTCCTGCACTGTAGGCGGGTCACTGTCCGGAACTGGGGTCTGTCTGTCCAGTTCCTTATAGAGCTGGAAATATAGACAGTCAATAAATAAGTCCCAGTTTATTCATGAATAAAGTCTGTCTGAGACCATCGTTTATGTTAGCAGGTATCAGTGCTTTCGCTGTCACAGGCCCCAGGTTCACTTAGGGAAAAACTACAGTAAAAAATGGCAGAATCAGCATCTGAGGGGTAACATCAGTACTTGAAGAAACTGACCAGTATTTTTCACAAGTCTGATGAAAAAATAGCAAGATTTCCCATTGTAAATGGAAGAAGCTTTGCTAAAGAATAAATATCCTGTGTTTGGAATGTTTTTTTTTTTTTTTAACTTTTTAAAATTAATTTATTTTTATTTGTTTGCTTGTTTGTTTCTTTATTTATTTGTTTTATGGTTGGCTCAGCCTGCCCTGGTGGTGGGGCTGGCACAGCATGTGGTGCCAGGGATCGAACCGCAGTCCCTGCAGTTGCCTCAGTTTTCCTAAGCAGGCGTTTTAGACCACTGAACCATCTCGCCAGCCCAGTATTTGGAATGTTTTTATAGAATAAAATCTGTTACACAAAGGTTACTGTGAGGCCTCAGTTGACCAGCTTTTTCCAAATTCCCAGTCTCTGAATCTCTGGCTTCCCACCCCACTATTCTTCTAGCACAAAAATCTACTTGCAGTTTGCATAGATAAGTTTATTTAATACTTTGGTTCTTCTGAAAATTAGGCTGTAGTTTTTAAAGTATTTTGTTATAAAGATTTTTTTTCTTTTTATTTATATTATGGCTGGCCCAGCCTGCCCTGGGGGAGGGGCTGGCGCAGCATGTGGTGCTGGGGATGGAACTACAGTCCTTATGGTTGCCTAATCAGGCACTTTAGACCTCTGAGCCACCTTGCTGGCCCAAAATCTTAATTCTTTCTACATCTTTTTTTTTTTTTTTTCTATTTTGCAGGACCGGGGCTCGAACTCATGACCTTACACTTGCCAGGCAGGCACTTGCACCATGGAGCTATCTCCCTAGCCTTAAAGTATTTTGTTAAACAATTAGATTTTATTATTAAATGAATGTGGTCTATAAGTTATCTATACAAAATGCTTTGAAGTACTGTGTTAAATTTAAATGTATTACTTGCCATATTTACTTATGCAAAATACATTTTATTATGCTATAAAAAAAAGATACTATCTGAATCTTCTTAAAAATACAAGTTAAGATGCTACTGTGGAACAACATAAAAACAAAGCGTATAAAAAGATGAGTGATGGGTCAGCAAGATAGCTCAGTGGTCCAAAGCACCTGCTGAAGCAAGCTTAGGCAAGCACAGGGACGTTGGTGTGAGGTTCTACCTGAAGGCCCTCAATAGACACCAGGCATTTTTATCTTGGGTATGTAAAATAGCTTCGACACTTTTATTTATAGAATCTGACAGTTTGCTATAAGTCCCTCTAGCTTTAATTATAATCATCTCTGAACTTTGAGAACTCCCTATTTTTAGTTATCTTGGTAAGAGAACAGTAACATCAGCAAGCTAATTTAATTTGTATGTTTTATTTTAATTTTTGAGGTATGATAACTGGAAGGAAAGTCAGGGTTAGAGAAAAACAAAGAGACCTGTGCCAATGTCCAGCAATAAGCTGTGGTTTTCTTCCAGTTCCAATGATAGGAAATGGATTTCTTAGTGTCCTATAAAGTATCAAATGAGTTTTTTCAATCAGAGATTTTGTATCAGAATGTTTACGCTTACTCATTTTCTGGGTTTTATTTGTTGAACTGGTTTCCAAATTACTTCTCCAGTATCTATAATACAAGCAAAACCTCTTCCCCATCTCTGGATAGCTCCTGGAACCCACTGATCAATAACATCATTTAGAAAGAAAACAGGCTGTTGTAAAGGAACACTCACTTCCTTTGTCCAGTGACGGTCTGCAGCAGAAGATCCGTTTGACAGCCAATTTAAAAAATTTAATGTAAACAAAGCTTTTTGTACAATTAACCTAGGTGTATTCATATGTATTCCCCCATTATTCCCCCTTTTTTGTTTAATAAGTTTTTTTAAACATCTATCAGTTTGTTTTATAATTGTCCATGGATATTTTAATATTTAAGTTTTTTTAGAAAATTAACAAATAAAAGTTATATTTTTACCAGAAATTTAGAAATCAGCATCATATTTAACATTGTAGTAAGACAATCCTGATGACATTTTGTGATATATTTTAAATATTTATTTTGTTTTAACACTTTTAACCAATCACCTCTATTTTAAACACACAGTTTTTTTAGTCGTCCTTAAAGGAGGCATATATCACGAGTTTTTTGTAAAAGGCAGAAGTTTGAATTTGAGAATGTCTTGTCTCAATAAGCAATCTTTGTTTTACATTTTAAAGACCTGTATACCTGGAATCATAAATATACTTAATATATCACAAGATTAACAACAGTGAATTGTCACATTTATATGAAGACCTTTGTTTATTAACCTTCTGAGTCCCAAGCAGCGCGATCGTGCTGCTGAGATTTTATGTCAAGAAAGCCAGCACATTTCGAACATTGTGGACAACTGACGGTGCGTTACCGATTGTCGAAGTCGCACGCTCAGATTTACTGACGCAAGTACATCATATAGCTCCTTTTAATATAAATAGTACATTGAATCCCAATTGGGATTCATTGATGTAAAAGAAACAAAGCTGTTTGGGTCTTTTCGTACTCATTGAGAGAAAGCGCGGATGCGCTGTTTGGGATTCTTCGACAGTGTTTTTTCAATAACCCCTGGGACCAAACGGTTAATCTAGTTTTGTACCAAAACCACTTATTGTAACATTTTTAAAAACTTTTATCTTTTAACCAATGACCTATTTATTGAGGATGTCTCTTAAGAGACTATTGGGAGCTCCTCATTAATGAACAAAAAGTTTGCCCACACCTCTTATTTATTAATTGGGCTCCTCTCTAATAATTTTTTTCCACTTTAGGAAATTTTTATTAAATTAGTTTAAACCTTATGATATATTGTATATAAATCAATTTTAATATCATTTTGACTATCTGGTAGTTTAGGAAAAGCATGTTTTTGAGTTTGTATCTCAAACTATATTTAAAACAAATCATCAAAAAACAAAAAAAGAAAAAAAGAAGAGCAGCTGTTTATTGAAAGACACACAAACACAAACACACAGAC
>PVKN010023829.1:0-14678 GCA_004027915.1 Capromys pilorides
AAAGGGGTCTAAGCCCATCGTAGTGGTACACACTTGTAAGCCTAACATGTGGGAGGCTGAGGCAGGGTATGACATGAGTTGAGGCCAGCCTAAACTATGAGACCTTGCCTCAAAAAAACAAGACAAGTAGAACAAAGGGATATAATAGCTTCAACCTACTCAGTTCAGAGAGAAACTATCTAGCAATAAAGAGGATGATAAAATATGACAAAATGTTGTTTTGGGTTTGAGAGAAAGATACATGAGAATTCTCTGATTCTTGTAACTTTTTACAAATTTAAAATTATTTAAAAGTGATATATATATATATATTAATGATATATATGTGTTCTATATATGTGTATCTATGTATTTTATAGTGATACTAGGGATATAGGTCAGTGGCACAGTACCTGCCTAGCAAACATGAGGTCCTGAGTTCAATTCCTAGTATAAAAAAAAGTGTAGTGTCATAGGCATGCTACAGATTATCAAGAAGAGACCTCAGACACACACACATGCCTATTTGTTCCTGCTACATTTTTTCTCTCACCCTCATACAACTATTAAGTAGTCTGGGTATATACCCATACCATTTCCTCTAACTTTTAGGGGGACAAAAACATACACAAGAAGTCACTCATTCAAGAAAAGATTCAGTGAAAGTCGCATAGGTAGCAAGAAGCAAAGCCAAGATTTGATTCAAATTTTCTGAGTACAAATATGATGCTCTTTTCATCAAGCTTTTAGAAATAGGTCTTCCCCAGTACCAAGGACATAGCTCAACAGCATAGTCCCTGCCTGGCAAGCACAAGGTCTTGAGTTCGATTCCTGGTGCAAAAAAAAAAAAAAAAAGTAATGTTTAAAAAAAGAAATAGACCCTTAGACTCAAATTGTCAGTGGCAGAAAAATGCACACAGACAAGCAGGAGGACGCCATAAGGCAAAAGTTACTTGTGCAGAAGGGGAAAAGGAGGGGACTTGGGTGCAGACAAAAAAGAGATTCTGCTCCTTTAACCCTAAAGCAGGGCGCTGGCTGACCTCTTTTCCAATGGCTGGTAGAGCGGTCACAATCTATTCCAATTGGTTAACTCAGGCGTGGGAGGAGTCAGAAGGGTTACAGAGGAGGAAGGGGTGTGGAAGGAAGGAGAAATGTAGAGACAGACGTCCTTGGCTCTTGATAGGTTCTTTGGTTTATAACTGTGTTGCCAGGGTTTAAACTGATTGGGCCACTTTGGGCCCAGTATGTTCAGGGTGAGCTGGAGCCCAAGATAGAGACAATCACGTTTGTTAAAAAAGACAGCTTGTTTTCCACAGTTATTAAATAAAACTCCTACTAAAACCCACCAAAAGCATGCTAATAAAATTCTGCTCAATTTAAGCATGCACTGCTTATTCATCAGTCCTCTAATCAATTTCAAAATTGTCAATATGGAACTGTTTTGACATTCTGGCAAGTTTTAGAGAAACTTCAATGATGGAAAGATTTCAGAACTGAATCCTTCTTTAAGAAAAAATAACTTATTCTAAACCTGGAGATTATACCTGATGAACTCCATTTTGCCCTTTCAACACTGAGGAACCATTGCCAGTGACAGAAGTACGGTTCTTTTACCCAAACTCCATTGTCTCAGGAGATCGAAGTCTCTGAGAAGCAGTCAGATTACCAAAAAAAAGGAAATCAAACAAAGTCCTTTGCCTAAAGTCTCCTGTCAGGAGACACTCCGACCTCTTCCAAACCCTTAAAACCACTCAAGTCTTTAAAAGAGCACCTTTTGTCTTCTGCCCACCAGATTAGAGAGGTCCCTCAGGCTTCCCAATAAACCTGAAGGGACTACTGAGTTTGCGGGCTGCCTCTCCCTCCTTTCACCTGATGCTGAAACCTAGGACTGAGAGCCAAACACAGAGAGACAGGACACAGCCCAGGATGAGCTGTAGTGACAGCTGACTCCTGGATCCTAACAGTTCTCCCATCTTCAACCAGCTTACTCCAACCCCAACCTTTGGAAATAGCCTCCCAATTTGACTGCCCTATTATATAATTGGCCTTTTCTTTCCTGCCTTCCCCTACCATCCCAAATTCCAGTGCAAGGACTTGCTGCTAGACTTCACTCACATTCAACACTGGCTTGATTCTACTACCATTCTCTAGAAGGGTAAGACACAGCCTTTTTGGGCCTCTCGACACTCAGAGAGGTGAGAGCTGAGATTCCACTCCTTTCAACAGTTCTCTTCTTTCTGGGGAAGAGGGACCTTTCTCACTGTCAGCCACAGTGAGGATGCTTCTTCTTGGCTGCCAGAGAAGCCTCTGTCCTGCTCCAGGAGCTCATGGACCCCAATCTCCAATCTTTCCCTGGGAGACATTATAGGGACCTGATTCCTGACCCAGGCTGGCTTTCTGGCCCTTCTGGAATGGTCAATCACCTCTCAAAACCTTCATGAGACACCTCCCTGGGTTGCCTCCTCTGAAATCTCTCCCAATTGGCCTTAAGGGGGCTATCAAAACAAGATAAACCCCTATTTCTATTCTATCTCTGTGAGGCCAAATTAGAAGCTGGACAATGGCTCTCATTGGCCAGTGAACAGCACCATTGACTTCCAAATTTTTGGGACCTTACAGCTTTATCCAAAGGAATGGAAAATGGTCTGAGGTCCCCTATAAAAAAGTTTTCTTCACACTTCAAGATTGCCTCTCCCTGTGTACTCCTTCCTCCCAATCTTTCTCTGAATAAAAAGCCCCCATACTCCTTCTCTCTGCCTCTGTCAGTGTCAGTGATCTCAACCCAGATGATGATCCCCCACCTTACTGGCATCACCCTCTTCTCCATCCTGAATCACCCAATCCTCATTCCCATCCTCCTTCGTCCTACTTCTTCCGGCCCCTCACACTCTTTTTCCCACTGCCAGTTCTAGTCTACCTCCCTCCCCTCCTTACATTAGCTCCTGAGCTGGCACCCTTCCCCCTCCCAAGAGGTAGTAAGTGTCAAGCGTCCCTCCAGGGTTTATGTGCCTCTTCTATAAACAACCTCATACGTATGGAACAAAAAATAGGTACCTTTTCTGAAAACTCTGACAGGTATCAAAGAATTTCTCAGAACTACCTAGATCTATAATCTCACTTGGGGAGATGTTTACATCATTTTCTTGTCTGCCCTAACCCACGTCAAAAAAGAATGTATTTGGTAGATGACTGAAAACCACATAGATAACTACCAACACCCTGATAGGCACATTGAGACCACTCAAATAGGCTGAGCTCAAAAATCCTATTTGGGCCTGCCATATTGGGAACCCTGGGCAGCCCCACTATTACATATGTTATCAGTCTATTGGCTGGGATGGAAAAATAAAAATAAACAGGCCAATTATGAGAAGCTCTGAAAGATTCTGCAAGAGGCTAATGAAAACCCTGCCCTCTTTATAAACCACATCTCAGAGGCCATGATCAAATATACCCACTAGAGCCCCACTTCCCCCAGGGACTCATCCTTTTACACCTCCATTTTATCTCCCTATTCTACCACAATACTCAAAACAAAAGCACTTCAAAAATTTAACTACAGTCCCCCAATTGCTCCAAAAGAACCTCATTAACTTTGCCTTCAACGTCTTTAACAACAGAAACAAGGAACTCAAGGATCCAAAAGGAAAAATAAACTGAACATAAATATCAAATTCTGACCATCCTCATCGACCCTCTTATCACCAAGTCGAAAAGAACACTCCACCCAGCAACTGTCTTCCTTGCAGCAAACCAGGCCTCTGGTACAAGGCCTGTCCTAATTCCTAGCCTCCTATCAAACTTTTTCCCAGCTGTGGACAATGGGGTCAGTGGGGAAAAAGCCAACTCACGCCCTGAGTTCTTTCATAGCTTCCAAGCCCAAATCCACATCTGGAGAGGACTCGGCCACATTCTTGGCCCTTTCTTCCAACTGGCAAGACCTGGTCCATCACAGCATACTTACTCAAAGCACATATCCCTATACCAACCCACTCCCCTTACAACACCCCAATCCTTCTTATTAAAAAACCTGATGGATCATACTGGCAAATACAAAATCTTTTGAAAGTAGGCTATTATCCCCAACCATCCAACTGTTCCTAACCTATACACCCTCTTCTCCTTTATTTCTCCTGAAACTTAATACTATATAGTTCTATACCTCAAAGATGCCTACACCACACATCTTAGGGCCAACTCCCAGTAGCTTTCTTCATTCACCTGGGCTGACCCCGACTCCCTACAGACCAAACAGCTCACCTGAGTGGTTCTGCCCCAGTGGTTCAGAGATAGTTCTCGTTTTTGCAATCAAGTCTTAAAAAAGGACCTCCAGGACCTCAGCCTAACTCTCAGCCACCTACTCCAATATGTCAACAACCTCCTACTCTACAGTCCCACAGAATCACTCTGTATCTCCCACAGTATCACCCTTCTAAACTACCTAGCAGATAGAGGGTAGCAGGTATCTGAACAGAAGGCTCAACTTGTCCAACAGGCTTCCTAGCTCAGCCTTCATCTCACTCTTATCTCCCACTGTATTCATCCTGATTGAAAGCAAGCAATCCAAAAACTCACTTTTCCAACCACCGAGAGAGACTTCCTCTCCTTTTTGAGTCTTTTTAGTTGCTTTTGACTATGGATACCCAACTGATTATTCATCACCTAATTCCTTAAGAGGCTTCCCACAAAAAGGTTCCCAAGGTTGTCATCTTCCTTGCACTCAAGAGGGCTCTCCTCAAAGCCCCTGTGCATGCTCTTCCCAATCCCATAAAACCATTCCCTCCCTTTATAACTACCAAAAAGGGACACAAAGTATGGCACCTGACCCAGCCTTCAGGTAATAACCTCCAACCTGTAGCATATCTCTCAAAACAACTAGATACAATTACAAAAGGATGACCACATTCCCTATAGGTTCTAGCTATGGTGGCTCTTCTAATTCCCGAAGCTCACAAACTCACTTTTCACCAACCCCTCTGTCTGTTCTTCACATAATCTACCTGATCTGCTTAGTTACCAAGCTCTAACTTTACTGTTTCCCTCCAGGATTCAAATCATAACACTCCCAACTTACACAAGCTTCCGTCTCCTTCCACTGATCTGTCATCCTTAATCCTGCCAATCTAGTCTCTTCTGAGATCCCTGAACCTGAGCCACATGACTGTGTTGAATACCTTGACCACGCCCTCACCTGGTCCCACCCTAACACTTCAGAACACATCCCAGGATTCCTGATTGGTTCACTGATGGAAATAACTGCACATGAACTCCTGTCCCCTCCTGCACATGAACTCCTATCAATACATGCCATCATCGAAGGCTACCATAATGACATATCATGTTTCCCCCCCTTGAGAGGTCATCATGGAAGCATCCCTTCCCTGGGATACCAACTTACAATAACCTCATCACAGCACTTACTCTGGCAAAAAATAAAACTATCCATATTTATAGACTCCAAATATGCATACAATATCCTATACTCCTATACCCAAAACTGGTATGAGAAGGGCTTCCTGTCAGCAAAGAACACTCCCATATAAAATGGAGCCTTTATCCAAGATCTCCTGGAAACCACACTGCTCCCCCATAGAGCAACTGTCATACAGTACAGAGGACATCAGCACCCCATCCTCCTGGAGAGATATTGTAAACTTATCATCTAAGAAAATGATGAGACAAACAAACGAGCCACACAGACATCTATTGATCCTTCTTCCATGCCTCAATTCCTGTTTCCCCTTCTACACACCCCAAGAACTCAAGACACTCATTAAACAGGGAGCCTTTTAAGAGGTACTATGGTTCATACATGGGAAACTTGCTATCCCTGAACAAATACAACACAAATTTCTCTCTCCCCTTCACTATCAATTTAATGTAAGAACCTTCCCCTCGCCCACTTCCTAAAGTCTCACATACACTTCACTCCTGACCTAAAAGCCACCCTAACTGAAATTTCCTTATTTTGCCATATCTGTCAGATCACCAACACCCAATCTAACATCTACCCCGCTTTCATCCCACTCACCAAGCCACAGAATCCTTCCGAGGAACTGATTGGCAGCTAAACTTCATTCATACCCTCCATCAAAAACTTAAATTATCACCTCTTTTCGTTGGCATCTTTTCAGAGTGGATAGGGACCTTCCCACCTCCATAACGAGGGTATATATGGTCACTCACATCCTACCTAACAGAAATCATACCTCACTTCAGCCTCCCTTTTTCAATCCAAACTGACAACAGGCCTGATTTCACTTCTCAGACTATCCAACAAGTGGCCAGTGCCCTAAAATACCATCTGGAAATTCTACATTCCTTATAGACCTCAATCATGGTAAGGTAGAAAAAGCTAAGTCTACTCATACAGAATCTTACTAAATTCTCCTTTTAACCACCAACAGACTGGATAAAATTCTTGCTCTTCACTTTTCTTAAACTCTGCTCTCTCCAATATAAGCCTCTCATGCTCAGTCATTTTGAACTTCTGTACAGTAGATTTCTATTCACTTTTACTCCTTCCCCACTCAACTTCCAAATTCCCCCATCCTTAGCGAATCCTGTTTAATACTCTCAGCATCCTCATACTAGTCTACACCAACACTAGACTCCCAAAACTCTCTACAGACAGACAATACTCACACTTCAACCTCATCAATGCACCCTGGAGACTGAGTCTATATTAGAATCCCTATCCCAAAGTTCAAAGCCCCAGTGAGAGGGTCCCAATCAGGTGATCCTCACCATCTCAGAGTGGTGAAGCTAAAGGGCATTATACCCTGGATCCACTTCATCTCCAGAACCATGAACCTGTCCAATTATTTAAATACAGGATTACCAAAAATTGTATTTTTTTCCAATTTTTGTAACATAATAGAAAACATAAAAATGATAATTTTATTAAGTTTATTTAATAATTTTTCTGTGTATGGTATATCTTAAAACATTCAAATCACAATGCAGTGTTACAATCTGGACAGTATTATCTAGTCTCTGATTTCTTCTTGCATTATTGTTTTTCTTTGAGCAACATGTTGGTCTTTGAGCTGTCATGTTGGTCTTTTCTTTTTTTCTGTGGGTGGTATAATATCAATAAAATGTCTACCCACTAAATGTAATGATGAAGATGTCAATGATGGATATCGTAGTTGTCATTTCATATCTTGTATTTTTCAATAATTTAGTCCGCTAGATCTAATCTAAATTGTAAATGCAATGAAACAGTTCCACTGTCTAAAGCACCTGCTTAGGTAAGCTTAGGCAGGCCACCCCCAAAAAATTGTAAATGGTGTTTTGACTCACCCCTTGTATTGAACAAGTGAGTTCCACACTATTTGCTCCATAAAGTACATTAATATTTTATAACATGTTTCCCCTTGCTCTTTGATTACAGGATAGCTTGTTATATAGCCAACTCCGTCAACACTACCCATAGAATTATAAATCATTGGCCACTGTTATGGCTTATGTTTAGATATCCCCCCAAAGTCTCATGTGGTCATAGGTTGGGATTTTTCTCCTCTGTGATGCCTGTTGCCCATGCCAACCTGCCTTGGAGTCAGCTGATTATAGACTGAAACTGCTACAAACTGTGAGCTAAATAAACCATTTCCACTTTAACTTTGGTGTCAGGTATTTTGTCTCAATGATGAAAGAGAAGTACCTAAGACAACCACTACTAAAGTTTTTTTAGTTTAATTTCTTTATAATTTTTGAATACAGAGTCTGCCCCAAAAATGTATATATCAGAAAAAGAAAAACTTGTATAAATATTTTAATACTAAATTTATTGAGACATCATGAGATTAACACAAATTACTTCTGGCTTCTATAACTACAAGAGGTGCTTAGAGTGGTGGGCATTAGCTTCCCAGCATTTAGTAGCATGATGAATTGCTGAAGTATATATACATTTTTTTTGGTGGACTGTGCAGTTGACAATAAGACATCTTTTTATCTTTCCATTTCATAGCACAGATGTCTCTCATATGCTAACACTTCTCCCTTTTTCAGTTTTTTCTTTTGCAGACCTTTTGGCACTTTCTTCTAAACATGTCTGTTTTGTACTGTAAAAGAGGATCACTGAGCTCTGGAGACATTAAATTATATCTAATGTACTTGTGATAAAAGTTTTTATACATTGTGGCACAAAATTGGAAGTTACTTTTCACGAAAATGAACTTCAATTAGTAAAAGAAAATAACCCAAACATTATTAAATTTCACTAGAAACAAACATCAAACATTCTAAATAAAATATTAGAATACAACATTCTAAATTTTAAAAATAGTCGATATAAAACAAATAGGCATACGTGTGTAACTCGTGAAAACAAGAACTGACTGATTGAAATGATACCTGCCCAGGTAACACTGGGGATAGTCAGTATCTACACAAACGCACTGTGCCAGTGATGGTCAGGGTAAACAGCTAAGTGGTTACAAAGAACTTCCCTCTTCCACTGCTCTCCTACAGATCCCACAAATTGAAGATTGACAAAGTATCCACCATCTGGGAATAAGAAGAGACCAAGGGCAGAACACTTAGCTCCCTTGACCCACCAGCCCACACTCAAATAAGCTTCTCACTTGTTAAATTCTCTCTTCATTTCCACCCTCCTAGAAAATTACCCTGCTACTCCCCCCACCATTAAGACCCAAGACCTTGGCTCCAAGGCTTCCTAATTCAGTTCAGGTCTGGAACAAATCCAACATTCACTTTGTCTGCAATTAAGTCATCTTATCTACTTCTGGGCTCCTTTCTCCCACCCTCAAGGTCCAAGTCTTTTTTTTTTTAATATTAAATGACAAAACATCTTTATATAATAAAAATAGATATCAGGTTACATAAGTAATAGACATGTATAGGATTGTGAAATTCAGTTTCTCTTTTTACAGAAAAGCAAATAATTTTAACCACAGGCATTCTTATATGAGTCTAAGCTTTCTTTGAAGGTCCAAGTCTTAAATCAAAAATGTGCCACTCTCAGCCAGGAAGGACCTACAGTACTACAGCCAGCTTCACCTTTCTCTCCTTTCAATCACACGCTTTGGCTCCTCCTTTCATATATGGCCTAAGTTCAAGACCAAATGCCACCTTCTCTCCAACTTACCTTCTAATCTCCTCCTTTCTCAGTTCAACCTCTCTGGATGCATGCCTTTCCTGAGATACATATCTTTGGGATATGTGGTGCCCAGGCAAATGTCTGTCTCCCCACACACTGAACAAGAACCTATACACTGGGTCTCCCTTCTCCCACCCTCAATATGGCCACATCTAAGCTTCCTATTCATGTCCCACTCATTACCCTTGTCAGGGCTTGATGGGTAGTCCAATGGGCTTTTAATTAGCCACCCTGGGAATCCTGATCAGAACAGCTACTGGACTAAGGATCTGACAGTCTATATGAATTCATCTATCTCTCAAAAAAGCTAACAGAGGGGCTATGATAAGTCTCTGATCAACTAGGATATTTTAAAACCAGGCAGAGTCTCTAGCCTCTGTAGTTCTTGAAAATCACTTAAGTCAAGGTCTTGTGACCTTTCACTAAGGCATCTGCACCTTCCTATAAGAACAATGTTGCTTGTTTGCTAATAAATCAGAAATGGTTAGAGATGGATCCAAGGGGCTCACAGACCAAGCTGAAGACTCCTAGATACTGCCTCACAAAACATCCTGTGCCTCCCTCTCCATCTGTCTAGTCCCTTTTTTGAGACTGCTCATAATTATTGTTCTCATCTTATTATTTCTGTTTTGCATAATCAATTCATTTCAGATTTTTTCAGTAAGGTATGGCAGCTATCTCCAGGGCAAATATCCAAAAATATCTCAGGACTGCACTTATGCTCCAGTCAGTCCACCTCTGAGAAGCCTCCCACCACTCCAATCAGCAGGAAGCAGCCAGACCAGAGCCAGTGGCCCATTTCCCTATTTCAGATCTTTAGAGCCTGAAGGAAGAGACTGGACAGAAGTATCATTATCTTGACCAAAGCCCACATTTGTTAGGAAAGCTAAGTCTCCATTTACTTAACTTTCAGTTTCATGGGGAAAATGGCCAGATTACCAAAAAGCAGGATTCAAAGCATCCTTTATGTAAAGTTGCCGGTCAAGAAATTCTCCCACCTCTTCCAAATCCTTAAAAAAGCCCTGAAAAGAAAGAAAGAAAGAAAGAAAGAAAGAAAGAAAGAAAGAAAGAAAGAAAGAAAGAAAGAAAGAAAGAAAGAAAGAAAAGAAAAGAAAAGAAAAGAAAAGAAAAGAAAAGAAAAGAAAAGAAAAGAAAAGAAAAGAAAAGAAAAGAAAAGAAAAATAGTAATATAGACTGGGCATGGTGACGCGTGCCTGTAATCCCAGCTTTTGGGAGGCTATGAACAGGCAGATCACTATGAGTCTGATCTAGTAGTGAGACCCTGAAAATACAAAAAAAAAAAAAGAAAGAAAGAAAGAAAAAGCCCTGAGTCTGCAAGAAAGCACCTCCTCTCTTCTGTGCCAGACCAAAACAGTCTCTCTTAGATTTGTCAATAAACCTACTTGGCCTGTTGAGTTTGTGTTCTGCCTCTCTCTTCTCAGCCAGTCTTTGTCAAAACTGATAACAAAATGTAATGCCTGTCTACCCAAGGCAAATACCTGCTTGTTTCTCACCTATTTCCATAATGTATTGTCATTTATAACCTCTGACAGTTGTGCCACATTTCCAATACTACTTAGAAACCAAGCAAGGTAGTGTTGGAAAGTATTGTACTAGAAATGGTTTCCTAATGGAAAGGCAGCCCTCACTTTTCAGTACAACTAACTCATGAATGATGACTTAGTTTCCATCTACTACTTTTTAGTACAAAAGAAACCTTTTTAATATTTATAATTACAACAATTTTTTTTCCCATGGTACTGGCTATTGAACCCAGAGTTTTTGTTTGTTTGCAACAGGATCTTATTATGTAGCCCAGGCTCGCCTTGAACTCGGTGTCATCCTCTGTGGGCTTCCGAGTGTACTGAGATCACAAGTTTGTGCCACCACACCTGTCTCAATTTCAACAAATCTTGATCAGCTGATTTTTTTGACATAATTCTTCTTTGAACTAATAAACAATAGAATGTAAGAGTTATGACAAGAGAGTATACTTCAGAACAAGGACAACCTTGGGTAAAGCAATTTACTTCTCTAGGTCTCAGTTTTGTTCTTTAAAAATAAAAAAAGCAGTGAGTTCAGCAGCTATCACACTTTGGTTGTTATTGTTTCGGTTGGTGCACTCTTTTTCCTAAAAATGTTTCTCATAGAAATTCAGGATTCAATAAAAACTGATAAAAGTAGAGCCCTTCTGTGGAAGGTGCTCAGATCACACCACTTCAGTATGGCCCTGTGTCCCATGGAATATCTCTGAGGAACCTGGCAGGGTTATGAATGCCTATAATCTCAGTTTTCTGAGAGACTAAAGCAGAAGGATCTGAAGTTTGTGCTAACCCTTGGCAATTTAGAGATTCAGCAAGGTCCTAACGCAACACACACACACAGAAAAAAAAAATTCTTAGAAGCACTGGAGATGTAGCTAAGTACAAAGGCCTCAGGTTCAGTCCTCAATGCTGCAAAAATAAAATAATTAAAAACAAAATTGAAATGTCTGAGGAATACAATCTAAAAGCCAAGAACAAAGCCAAATCTGCAGGCTATAATCTCAGTACTTGGGAGGCTAGGGCAGGATTGCTGCAAGTTCCAGGCCACCCTAGGCTACATAGTAAGTTCAAGGCCAGCCTGAACCTGTCTGGATAAAAAAAAAAAAAAGATAATGATAAAGTACTTTGGAAATCCATTTGGCAATTTCATATAAAAGAAACAACACACACACACACACACACACACACACACACACACACACACACACAGAGTGACGCATCAATATTTACCTAAGTAAAATGAAAACCTATGTCAATGATGGAGAATCAGTGGCACATGTGCTCTTTCTGTTAAGACAGAGCATGTTAATGAATGGATTACTTCTTTCTAAACCAAAAACCTCAGTATTCAGGTTTAATAGCAGTGTTGGCACTTTGCCATAAATAAGTGGGTTTTGGGTTGCAGTTTGGGCATTCGTCTCTAAAAGGTTCACCATCACTGATCTATGTGAATGTTTTTGCAGCCTTGCTTGTAGTTGCCAAAAATAAAAAGCTAATATTCATCAACTCCTTAGTAGATTAACAAATTGTGATAGTCATAAAAAATACAGAAATATTTCTCCTACTGTCCTATTGTTCAGCAACAAAAATGAATAAGCTAATATACACATGTGACTGAATCTCAAAAGCATTATACTAAAAACCACAAAACACTGTTTTAAAACTTTTTAAATGTAAAAAAATAAAAAGACATCCTATGTTCATGAATCAGAAAGCTTAATATTATTAGAAGGACAACACTCCCTGAATTATCCACAGTATAAACTGAATGTAATTCCTAGCAAAATTCTATTTGTTTGCAGAAATTGAAAAGCTAGCCCTAATTCATATAGAAATACTATATAATGAAATTAGCCAAAACAGTCTTGAAGAAAAACAAAGTAGGTAGACTTATAACTAATTTAAAAATTACTGCAAAACTAAGTTAAGACAATATGGTACTGAAATAAAGGCAGACAGATCAATGGAACAAAATTAAGAGTCCAGAAATAAATATTCATTTGTGGTCAGCTGATCTTCAACAAAAGAGATGAAGACAATTCAGTGGGGAATGTAACTCAATGCAAAGGCCCTCGATTCAATAACCAGTACTGAAAAAGAAGCAAACAACTTTATACACTATTTTTCTTTTTTCAGTAGTAAGGAATCCAACTCAGGACCTTGCACTTGCCAGGCAGGCATTTGTGCCACTGAGCTATATCCCTGTCCCATGAAAATGACTTTAATAGACATTTCTCTCAAAAAATATATGCAAATGGCAAAGCTGAACATGATGATATATCTGTACTCCCATCACTTGGGAAACTAAGGCAGGAGGACTGCCATGAATTGAGTCCATCGACTACAGAAACAATTCAAGGCTAGCCTGAACTACAAGAAAGAAAACAAAACAAAAAACACATACAAGTGGCCTGTTACATATGTGAAAGGATGCTAAACACCTTTGGTCTTTAGGAAAATTCGAATCAAAACCACAATGAAATGCTACTTCATACTCACTGAAATGAATAGAATTAAAATAAAATAGACAATAGTGAAGAATGCCCTGGAGACACTGGAACCCTTATCTAAGTGCAGTGGAAAACTTTCACCATAACATTATGCTTGAGCTATGGATATAGCTTGGTGGTAAAACCACCATGAGTGAAGTCCTGATTCAAACCCCAACACCCTCAAACATTACATAGAGTCCACCGAAAATGTATATACACACCAGGAAAAAATAGTACATGTTTTCCACATATAAAATTACCCTCTTGCAGGGGACCCTAGAGTGTCATATATCGCAGAAAACCCAAAACACTGCAAGTCCTTAGAGAGGAAATTGAAAATGTACGTGCAGCAATCTCAAAGACCAAGGTTCACCATACTAAAAAATACCTGGAAGTTAATGGCCACCACTTTGAGCACCTCTTGTAATTGTAGAAGTCAAAAGTAACCTGTATTAACTCAGGGTGTCTCAATAAATTTACTTATACAAGTTTTCCTTTGCCTGAAGAGTGTGTGTGTGTGTGTGTGTGTGTGTGCGCGCGCGTGTGTATTTTTGGCAGATTCCATATCTATATTTAGTTATATAATACTACATATTGTAAAATATCATAAACTGAAGTGTACAGAATTAGCAAATCTATAAAGACAAAACAGATTTGTGTTTTCCTATGGCTGGGAGTTCAGGAAAGGAGAATGGGAGAAGAAAAGTAACTGCTAATAAGTCTTCATTGTGGAAGTGATATATATGTTCTAGAACTAGATTATGGTGATGACTGCAAAAGTCTGAAAAGGCTTACTAAAAATTGCTAAGTGTATACCGTAAGCAGATTAACTTTATAGTACATAAATTATATCTTGAAAAAACATTATTTTGCTAAGTGAAAGAAGTCAGACTCACAAGGTTACATATTGCATATTTACAACACTGTGGAAAAGATAAAACTAGAAGGACAGAGCAAAGATCTACTGTTGCCAAAAGCTAGAGAAAGAAGAATGGAATGACCATACAAGGGCAGAACGAAGTTTTGTACAACATTCTATCTATGTTAGTTATACAACTGCATATATGTGGCAAAATTCTGACAACTATAGATATAAAAAGGAGCAAATTTTACTCTGTATAATTGTATCCCCGCAAATCTAACTTCTTTTCCCCAATGACGGTCTCCTTAGATTATTCAGGATAGTTTTAAACTCCTGGGCCAAGCCATTCTCTTCAAACTGGAACTATAAGTACAACCACATCTAGCATTTTTAAAAGATAAGTTTAAATGTTTTCTAAATCTCTATGAGAATTAGATTTCGGAAACTTGAGAGCAAAAAAATAACGAAAATCTTTCTAATACACTAGATTCACTGAGTTTCATAACATATGCAGAGTTCATAACCTCTGTTTATCACCCAGATTATATAACAATGCTTATGCTAGAATGATAATAGAGTCATATATGAGAACCGTGGCAGAAATGAGCCCCTGGAAATTTAGAATCAGTGTTAGAGCAAAGCTTTCTTATCAAAGGTAAACTAGTGAATTATAG
>PVKN010023830.1:0-14674 GCA_004027915.1 Capromys pilorides
TGTACCCCATGAGTATATACAAATAATTTTTCAAACCTAGCTTGTCAAGTTTTAGCATAGTATTGAAGAACATTCATGTTTAATTGCAGCCGAATTAGCTAAAATACTCTTTTTCAATTAGTGTCTGTGTAAGACAAAACAATTTACTACAATGCCTGAATGCAAAAGTAGATGTGAGAATCAGCTTCTATTAAGGTAAGAAGACATTAAGGAAAGGTGCAAAAAAGAAAAACAATGTCAATTTGTTTGTATTGGAAAATACTTCTCATAAAAAAGTTAACATGTAATGGATTTTGTTGTTGTTATTCTGAAGTAAACAGGTTTCTACCTTGAATTCCTGTTTTAGTTCCTAATATACTAGTAATCAATAGTCAAAACCTCATATAAATAAAAGGTTCTAGGGTCTTGTTTGAATGATTTTTAAGAGTATAAAAGGGTACTGACACCAGAAAGTTTAAGAATCTCTGGCCCAAAGCAAATATATAACAGCTACCTTCTCACACAACCCCTGTAAAAACAAAAACCAGAAAGAAGACAACTGAATTTCTATGGACTTTATTGTGTAATTTGCTTAAAGCCCATGGGCCTTGCTAATTTGCATGTCTGATTTATTCACAACCCTTTCTTCCTCCTCTTCTCTGGCAAGAAACCACAGACAAATTCCACTGCTATTTTGCAACCGGCACTTAAGCAAACTGCAATGCAGTGGTATAGACATGGAGCTCATCCAGCCTGGCAAACAGGGATAAGGGGATCAACTCCCCGGTTTTCCGCCCTGGGTCCTTTTCAAATACTAAATCCACAAAACACAGCATTAGTTTGCTCAAAGCAAATAGTTAATTTGTCCTTTCACTAGAAATCAAAAGGACAAAATCACCCAGCTAGAGTATTGCTTCAGCCCCCACACTGACCCTCCACTACACCCTTTTCCTCAGCAAGTGGATGTCTAAGCCATGAGGAACCAACAAATCAATCAATTCATAACAAATATTTATACTGCCCACATGAAAAAAGAGGACATATAGTCATAAAAAGAAAACGAACAATACAGGTAATAAGATAAAAATGCCTTTATAAATAGTGCAATAAAAAGTATGAACAAAGGACAGAAGAACTACGTGCCAAAGTGATAGAGGTATAAATAAACGAGAAGAAAGGGAAAAAATTAAAAACAGGTAGTAAGGCTTGCAAAGGTAAAAAGTAATCAAAGTTAGTAATCACAAGTTGGTGATTATACCTTTTGGCTAAAATTCATTTCAGCAGGGGGAAGATGGAAGGTAAGGGTAGAATGGTAGATTGTACTGTGATCTGGATGGTCCCAAAAGTCAAGCTAAGAAGTCTGGATTGTATCCTGAATGTAATAAGGAGCTACAAAAGGCTTTTGAGTGAGGAAAGAACACAATGCAAACATATTTTAAATGCGTTGTCCTGTTTTTGAACACTAACCTATTTATAATATAGTTGTGTCAAAAGAAACCAAGACCAGAGGTCAGATGGCCAGAAAACTATAGAAAAAGCCCAGGCAGACATGAACTGGTCCTCAACAAAGAGATGCAAATGAATTTGAAATACAATAAAAAGTTACAGGGTGGTAAACAGATCTGAAATTTGGGTTATTAGCAACACATCTACACAAAGCCTACTAAGCTAACAACTGTACAAAACAGAAAATAAAATGCATGACATACTGATTTGGGATGCAAAAATGTGGGTTTTGTTCTGCTCTGATTGTTTTGCTTCACACTGAGCTACAAGGTCTTTTTAACTTGAGAGGATCTCACAAAGTTAGAAACTTGTAATCTTTCTGCCTCAGCCTCCCAAAATGCTGGGATTATGGACCTACACCACCAAGTGTGGCTTAAAGAAGTGCTTTTCAACATGCTGGAGAAGAAAGGTACATGTGATGGACTAGCATTAGGCACCCTTAAAATTTCCTACTATTGTGCATACATATGCTGCACAGAATGAAAAGGTGAGAAGTACATTGCCCAGACTCCTTTGCATCAAGGACTCTGGTTAAGGATTAAGGACTCAGCTCCACTGATTAAAGCACCCTGTGTAAGATTTAGAAGGCTAGAAATCAAATGGAGGCTGTCATCCTAGTGTTCTGACTTTTTCTCTGCAGACAAGACAGTTATGGGAAACACTGAGTTCCAACAACATTCCAGGATCTGACGGTAACTTTGAGGTTATCTAATATCAGCTCTCATGGTGGCACTGTTATGACCTGCAGCTGCAGCTACAGTGCTAGGTTCTTATAAATCAACCGTTCTAACAATGGCTGCCCGACTCCTAGCCTGCTTCATGTGACATCTAGCAAGCCAATCTGGGAGGCTGACTTAGAAGCCCATCTTTAGGGGTGCAGTCTCTGGTCTTCCTGCAGACCTTACAGGAACCTATTTCCCTACCTAACATAGTTCTGCTTCCTATAGCTAAATTCAAATACACGCAATGGGCTTTAGATAGAGACAGAGCCCATCAAGTGAAAACATTTGATATATATTTGAAAGAAAAAAACTAGAATTTAGAAACAAAGACAGGCCACAGCATCTAGATACTACCTACACACATACAGAGGTCTGAGATTCCACGCTCTATTAATCCATTCTCTGAAATCTCTACAATTCCTCTTGGAACAGAGAAAAACACATCCTACTACTCATCTTAAGTGATTATAACAATATCTTACATTTATCTAGAATTGTACCTACAAAAATAAGCAAAGATATTTGGAAATGATCAGCTTTCATTTTTACCTAACATAGCAGACCAAAAGGGTCACTACTCATAATCTCAGTTTCAGAAGAGAATTAAAGCTACTGAAAAGGTCGGCAGTTTGCCTAAGGTTACAGAAGAGAAGTTAGTAGTCAACTAAAGCATTTCCTGCTTTAAATTTAGTTTTTCTTGCTTAGTCTTCTCACAGTTAATTTTGACCATGTTCTAAAATAAATGTTAAAACTATTGGTGCAGAAATATTAGGAGCCTAAGAGGGTTTGTAAAATCCAAAGTATTAAATGGGGCCTACCTTACAACTGTGGAAAAAATTAAAATTCTCTGGGTGATTTTCTTCTCCAATTTTACCTGAAATATAGTGCTTGTGGTAGGCCCACCATTCCTGTCACACATTTCCAAACACATACAGTCCTGACTAGCAAGTGTCATTCAATTATTCAGGCAGCTATTCCTTTATTTTTCTATCATTGAAAGTTGGAAAATTAACAGTGTTATGTTTACAAACCTTCACTAGGCCCTTACATAAAAGCTCAAAAGTGTTTATATTACATATAACTCCTGTTTGAAGGCACTCTGAAGAAAGTTAATATAAACCTATCATGAATAAATGTTCAGAAAGCAGCTCTGTTAGACAGAGGTTAAGCTGTGACCTTCCCAATTTTTTCCATAGAATGTACAATCCATCACGTACAAAAACACAGCAAAGATGTGAGGTGTTGGTAAGTACCCCTGTTAGTGAGAAATTCTGCTAATTATTACACCAAATAAGCATAGTTAACAGGCCATGGCCACAAGAGGGGCATGTTTCAGGGCATTAAATAGCTGCATAGAGGAGAGAGGAATATATTACACTATGCCCTTTACCAATAAAACAATTTCCCTGACACCTAGAAATCCAGTCAGCTGGAGCAAGATAAAAAGCATTGAGGTTGGCTGTGCGAAGAATGATGCTCCAGCGCCACCTAGTGACCTGCGTGCTTTAGAGTGCAGCGCTCAGGGTAACCGATCTTCAACCTAAGCTTAGGATTCACAACCTACGCTTAGTGGCAGGAATGGGGATGGGGCCCAAAGAAATCACACTTGAGGGGCTGGGGTGCAGCTTGATAGTAGAGGGCACGCTCAGCAAGCATAAGGCCGTGGCTTGGTCCTCAGCACCAACCAGAACAGACATCACATTCTGAGAACTCATGACTGGCCAAATAGCTCAGCAGATTAAAACGCCTGCAAGCAGGTACAGGGGCCAGGAGTTCGATCTCCTCTCCAGGCCTGCCATGCTGGCCCCCAGGGCACACTGAGATGGCAAATGAGACTGACGCAGTGACGCATGCCTGTAATCCCAGCTCTTGGGAGGTTGTAAACAGGTGGATCACTATAAGTCCGATCTAGTAATGAGACTCTGAACACCCTGCAGATCCTTCCCTAAAATACAAAAAAAAAATCTAAGAACTCTTCTACATACTTGCTCTTCAAAGTACACACAGAATCTTTTCTTTCTTTTTTTGCCCCACCTCAGCCTTCCTAAGTAGATGTCTCTCAACCTAAATTTCAAAATGAAAATAAAAGCTCAAAGTAAGTCAGCCATCTTCCAGAAATATACTTTATTTACTCAAGAATTTTCTTAATCTTCAAAATTATGAAGGAAAAAGCAGCACAGGGATGTTGAGTTAAGACTGAACATAACTAGTTTTGAAGGTGCAAGACAAATATAAGAAAGAAGCAAACTGTACATAATACAAATGCAAATGGCTTAAAAAGTAGGAAAATTCACACATCTTTACAGCAAAAGCTATCTGACAATAAAAAATTACGAAACCTCAAAGAATTACTTTCCCCACAGAGAGTGTTTCCAAGTTGCTAGTTTCTAATGCAGTATTAGATGGATGCACTAACATTCTCTGAATATATAGTTGATATGCAGCAAACAGCACCTATGCCAAGAAAATCATGTCTTCTCTCACTAATGGTTTGATGAAAAGAGCTCTGGTGTACATGACTAGTAATAAAGGAAAGTCACAGCCTCACGCAGCTCAGACTTTAAAGGAGGAAAGTAGTCAAAAAGAAAAAAACAAGGAAACAGGTAATGTAACAGATGATGACAAATGATACAGAGAAGAATAAATCAGGGAAACAGAGACAGAGAATGCCAGCAGTCAAGGACACGGTAAATGCTATTTTAGCAGTACTCAGAGACAGTCTCCCAAGAACATGATGTTTAAATAAGAGACCAAAGGAGGCCACAGAACAAGCTGTATAGCTGTGTGAAGGAAGAAAGTTCAAACAGGAGAGAAAGGAAGTAAAAAGAAGTGAGACAGGAAGTACTCCATCTGTTTCAAGAACAAAATGGAACCTAGTCTGGGTGGTTAAGAAGGAAGAAAAGAATGAGAGAGCAGGTCAGGATGGTGTGATGTGTGAATCAGAGAGAAAGCCAGGGGTTTGTGTCATTTTTTAAAATTCACGCACCATGCAATTTACTCTTTTAAAGCATACAAGTCAGAAAATATAGTCACTGAGTCACTGAGTCACTGAACCACCATCATTTCCAAACATGTTCATTATTCCAAAAAGAAACTATGGCCAAGTTTGATAGTGCATGCCTCTAATTCCAGAAGTTGGGAGGCTGAGGCAGGAGGATTGCAGTGAGTTTGAAGCCAGCAATGGGGTCCATAGTAGGTTCAGAACTGCAAGAACTGCAGCCAGAACTGCATAGCAAAATCCTGCCTCAAAAAGAAAAAAGAGGGCTAGGGATATTGCTCAGTGGTCCAAGCATCTGCCAGGAAAGCGCAAGGACCTGGGTTTGATACCTGGTACCACATGCCATGCCAGTCCTAAGCCAAGGTGGCTACCAAAACTGGATGTGGTGGCGCACGCCTGCAATCTCAGTACTGGGGAAACTGAGACAGAAGGATCACTACAAGTCCAAGCTGGGTAGCCAGACCTTGTCCCAAATAAATAAATAATAATAATAAACAAAAGGAACAGAGAAGAGAGCTCTGTACATATCACCCTCCCATTGTTCTCTCCCCAGCTCCTAGCAACCACCATTCTTTTTCCTGTCTCCTTTGGTTTGCCTACTCTGCATATGGAATCACATAATATATGGTATTTCATCCCTGGCTTCACTTACTTACAATACAGTTGTAGTATTACTGCCAAATAATACTCCGTTGTATGGACATACCACATTTTTATTACCTGGTCACCACTTAAGGAACACTGCTTTTCTTGCTCTCTGGTTATTATAAATCAGGCTGCTGTGTGCATGAGTGGGCATGCTGTATATGAACATATGTTTTCATTTTTCCTGGGTAAGTAGGAGTGGAAATGCTGGACTGTGTGGTAGCTTTATTTAACATCTGAAGGAAACAACTGAAGCAGAGGAGAGGTATGATCAGACTTGTTTGGGGTTTTTTTGTTGTTTTTTTTTTTTTTAACTTTGGTTGTTCTGTAGAAACAGACCAAAAAAAAAAAAGCAGGTAGCCTACTTAAGAAAACACTACTATGATCCAAGGGAAAGAAGCTAGTAACCTAGAGAAGAATGCTAAAGCATATTCTGAAAACAGAGGCAACAGATTTTGCTGATGGGTCAGATATAAAATAGGAAAGAGCAAGCTGAGGACACTGCTAGGACATTTGGCCTGAGCAGAGATGAAATTGCTACATATACTGAGGCAAAGACAACAGCAGAAGGAACAATCAATATTTACCGTTCGCTACTCGTTTCTGTCTCTTGAGGTTTCCCATACTCCATTCTGAGACGCGTGCAATGCTGATCATGATCAGCAGCTACCATATTTTTTATTGGTCAAATTCTTTCAAAACAGTCTCTCAGGTAGGCGTGCCGATGCATGCCTGTAATTCCAGCACTTCAGGAAGCTGAAGCGGGAGGATCAAAAGTCCAAGCCTCATCTGGATAACTTAGCAAAACCATGTGTCAAAATTTTGAAAGCATTTAATAAGATGAGGATGCAGTTCAGTGTGAAAGCCTTAAGTTCAATCTTCAGTAATACAGGAAAAAAAAAACCATCTCATAGCCACCAACTTGCATCAAAGCCCCTTTAGAGCCATGCTAGACAGTTTACTCTTGTAATAAACAAACCAATTCCAAGCAGCAGGACTATTGCTAAAACTACAAATGAGCAAAAAATAAAAGAATAAAAAGCTACTGTGTCTTAGGGACCCTTTAAAGATCCATCTTAAAAAGTGGTTTCAGCCCCCTAACACTGACTCAGTAGTGCTTCATTTTTAAAGAACAGGAGAATTCAGGAAAAGAAAACCAGGGTCCAGGAAGCTGGGTAGGACTCAGAAGAAAGTTGAAAGCTTACAACATAATCGGAAAGACAGAGAACTTGTCTCCTCTGGCACTGCCCCCTACCAAACCAAGCATCTCTGTTCTTAAATGCAATACAATTCACATTCTTAAATTTCATAGCAACAAATATTTTATTAGCAACTAAAAAGAAAAAGAGGATCCTAAGAGGGAAAATATCTGAACTTAAAGTACAAGGAGTATTTAGTTACCTTGATCACATATCTCTTCAAAGCAACCAAACTATGTTTGCATACACCAAGAGTCAACAACAGATGTTTTAAGACCTTTGTAGGTAAGCCACAATTCTGCTGTTGTGAAGATCCCACTCACCATCAAAATAAACACGGGTACCCACATTTCATGCTGAAGCTTCTCTACAATTTAAACTTAAAGCCAGCAACTTTAATAGGTTTGCTTTAGACTTTATTAGACCTTTTGTTTATGATTATGATTTCTCAGCAACTACTGGGAAAACATGGCAATTCTTGGAAACTAGAAAATCCAACCTACAAATCATTTTCAAATGACCAGATGTGGCTGTAAACTCAGAACATGGGAAGCTGAGGCATGAGGATTGTTGGGAGGTACACCAACAGAAGGAAGGAAGAGAAAGGAAAAAAGGAAGAAAGAACAGAAGGAAGAAAAGAGGGAAGGAAGGAAGGAAGGAAGGAAGGAAGGAAGGAAGGAAGGAAGGAAGGAAGGAAGGAAGGAAACACAAATTATTTTCAAGAGTAAAAACATTTTTAGCCCTTTTTTATTTTTGACACAATGTCTCCCAATGTAGTCCAGGCTAACTTTGAACTCACTATGTAGTCCAGCCTGGTCTTGAACTTAATGTAATACTTCTGCCTCAGTCTCCCTAGTGTTGGAATTACAGGAATGCACCACCATACCCAGCATAATGTAAAAAGTTTTGTTTTTTTTTTTTTTGGTTTACAAAAATGTGACACCTTAGGAAGCTTACATAAGCCTGTGTCTTATAAACATTTACTAAAACAAGTATTTGTTTCAACTCTTGTTCTTTTGTTTGGCATTAACACATCTTTTTCAAGATCTCACACAATCTTGCAATTCCTAAAACATCACGAGGCAACCAATAGCTGCTATTTTCTTCCTCCTCCTACTGAGCTCTAGCCAATGAAATGTGAGCTGAAGTGATGAGCCCCATTTCCAGATCTGGCTATAAAAACTCTTAAACACACTCTCTGTGGGCTCCTTTTCCTTCTTATTGGACAGAATGGAAATAACCCAAGGTAACTTTTATGTCACTGCACTGAAGATGGCAGAGCCTCTCAAACTTATATCCCTAAGTGAAGGCATGAAAGAAAATGTCCCACCACCCTGCTTACCATAATCATCTAGTACATAAGTACATAGCAAGAAATAAATTTTATTATATTAAAGCCATTACAGCATAGGATAATGTTTTTTGTGACAGCAATTAGCTACTCAACCTAATAATATAAATCTAGAGCTAGACCAATGCCTACAGTGACTCACAGATAAGTTGTGGGTTACTAATTCGCACCTTCATCTTTTGTATTTGTGTAATTACTAATTACTAATAAAAACAAGTTCACACTCATACAATAGCTACTGTGTACTAGCTACTGCTCTAAGTGCTTTCCATAAATTAACTCATTTGATCTTCAAAACAACCTTCAGTGGTAGTTACTATAATTATCCCCATTTGACAGTTAATGAAACTTAGCTACAGAGAAATTATATGACCTATCCATGGTTACACAAGTAGTTAAGTGGAAGCACCAGCGTTCAAGCCCAACTCCTAATCCTCTGGCATACAAGCATTTAATTAGTGTATTATGAATGTGAATAAAAGAAGCAAAAACTTCTGCTCTATAGTAGCTTTACTTTCTTCCCACTCATCCGTAAATAGGCAATTTAAACAGACAAAACGAAGTATGTCATATATACTTCTACATGTTTATCATACACATGTTCAAGAACTTCACATAACCCAGGAAAGTTTGGATTTGCTCTGAAGCCTGACTTCAAAAAGCCATCCACTGCCTACGTGTGAGATGGGCGGCTCACTTTCTTGAAAATGCAAGTGCCTCTGAAAGCAGCTAGCAAGTAAATCTGTACTTTTCCAAAGAAGCAGGATTAACTTCATTGTGGGTTAAATTAGCTGAACATCAAAAAAGGACATCCAAAATAAACAGTAATGTACTGGTGGCAGCCAGGGGTGATGTGACCCAATGCACACTGGAGAAGGAATTCCAAGTGTGGTTGTGAACACCACCCTGATTCAAAGTAAACAAAGAAACAAGGCAAGTTTTGACATGGACAAGACATCTGAGATCATATAAAAGCAGCAGCCTCGCCAGCAGGCCACAAGTCTAGATTAAATGCATATTTCAGATGACTCATAAACCACCCCTAAAATGACTCTGCTATGAGCCAGAGGCCATTTTTTCCCCCTGCACACAGCTGCCTATCTGTCTGTCCCACTGAGTCCTGCTACACACACAGAGTTGTCCTTTTGTGTACCAGCAGGAAAATTGAAAAGCAGTACTGGATTCCCTGCACATCATCATCTACCAAGGAAAGAATAACTGTTTCACCTTCTTGAAAAGGACCCCCAACCTTAAGTTTCAGCATTGTCTCCTTAAAGACAGGACTGACCAATAGCATTGACACTGAGTCAAACGGATTTAGCTCCTTTGTGTCGGGCACTGTACTAGGAATGTTAACATGGACTAGGAATGTCTGCTTTAACTGCAAAAGATTTAAAACTTGACCTCTGTCAGCTAACCAAGAAGACAGGCAGATGGAGAAACTGTCAAATTCACATGGCTTCTTTTGAGAGTTAACTATGTAAAGGATCAAAGGATGTCAGGCACCTAAGCCATTTTAGAAAGATATAAAATAAGCTACACTATTGCAAGTACAGATGGAAACCGTTATCTTGAAGACATCAGCCAGTCACTGAGCATTTATTTACATAGTACACTATGTGCCTGGGCCTGAGCTAAGTTTTGTGGAGATGTAAAAGGAGGCTGCAACTGATATCACATTATAGCAGCTATATGGGGCTGACAAGATAGCTCAGCGGTCTAAACGCTGAGTCTGCTTAGGCAAGTTTAGGCAACTGCAGGGACCACGGTTCAATCCCTGGCACCACATGCTATGCCAGCCCCGCCTCCAGGGCAAGCTGAGCCAGCCATAATATAAATAAACAAAAAAATTTAAAAAAAAACATTATAGCAGCTATAATAGGTAATATTGATTAAGTTGTTATTATGTCAAGCACAATACTGTTTTAGCCTACAGTAGTAACTCAATTATCACATAAACCCTATGAAAAATCCAGTCAGAGTTACCACACATGAAAGAAAAACAGGAACTTATTAGAATAGAAAGTCAAAACATTTTTTACAAAACTGTTCCCCCACCCCCCGGGTTTTTGTTTGTTTTTTTGTTTTGTTTTGTTTTGCTTTGGTTTTTGTTTGTTTGTTTGGGGTTTTTTTTGTATTTTAGGGAAGGGACTACATGGTGTTCAGGGTCTCACTACTAGATCAGACTCATACTGATCCACCTGTTTGTAGCCTCCCAAGAGTTGGAATTACAGGCACACACCACCACAATCAGTCTCAATGCAGTCTCAGAGTGCCCCAGGATGGTGCTGGCATGGCAGGCCTGGGGATCGAACCCTTGGCCCCTGCTTTTTTGCAGGTGCTTTAATCCATTGAGCTACTTGGCCAGGCCGATACTGTTATTTTTAAATGATTTCTGGAAACTCTCCCTATACTTAGCATGCTATTCACCCCATATTGTTAAATTGTTCAAAATATCCTCAGCATATGATCTATAAATGTCATAAAGCCTGCTTAAAAATGTTGAATACAGCCAGGGATATAGTTCAGCAGTATGAGTGCCTGCCTGGTAAGTGCAAGGTCCTGAGTTCGATCCCTGGTACTACACACACACACACATACACACCCAAAAAAAAAAAAGTCAGAGAAGAATGCTGAATGCATATCACAATAACCACAAAGAAATTACTCAATGTAACTCTAAAAATGAAGAGTCCCCTGGGCTTAATAATGCAGTCTTTAAATGCTATCCTCCTCGATTTAAAAAAAAAATCCATAAAGTCAGTCCTACACCAAAGTGGCATTAGGAAGTGAATAGGGGCAGCAGGAAGGAAGGGATGGACAAAGGGAAGGGTAAGTAGGAGAAAGAGACAGATCGCATTAGAGCATTTTAAGAGACATTTTCACAGCAGAAGATACACTATGAAATCTAATGTTACTGATAAGAAAACAGTGTTAAAATCAGTCCTAACATTAACTTAAAAACCAAAGATTTAGGTTCCTATCTTTAAGGTCAGATTAAGACAACAGACTAGATTGAGCCATCCGTCAGCTAAAATAAATGCTTTGGACAGTGCCTAGACTAAACAAGGCCGAGAATTCATAAGAAAAATACCACTTCTAACAGTGGAGGTCAGCACAGAGGCTGACCCAATGGGGAGATGCCCTGTAGCTGCAGGTCTAGAAGGTTACCCTGCAAATTCTCTTCAGACGCTTAATCAATATCATGCCTTAGGACCTAAACTGCTACTATAAAATCAATATTACCTTTATTTTAAGTAGCAGGAGGAACAATGAGATTATCTTGTTCCTTACTAGTCTGTCATGGAAAATCTGGCTCATGGTATATGTCATCTTTTGCTTTTGCCTGGAAGGAGCACGTTTGTTAAGCTTGAGGACAGTCTGGCAGTGCAACCCAGAGAAGGGAAAAGGTGAAGAAATACAAGATAGCTTGGGAAAGCTGTGTCCTCGAAGTTCACTACAAGCTAAACAACAATGATTCATGAAAAGAGGGGTTCTGAAGCTTTTCTCTAATAGCTATACGCAGAGCCTCCAACACTGACCTACAGAGTCTTCTTTCTCAAAAGCTGACAGCCCTTGGCATGCTAAACTGCCACAGGACATGTGACAGCTCAAAGGAGAGCACCTGCTTTCACCCAGACCTGCTCTTCTATCAGTCTTCTGATCTCAGTAAATGGACACAACCTAATTGCTTGACCTAAAAACCAGACTTCACCCTTTACTCTTCTTTCAAACTTCCTCATCCAGTATCAAAGTTATCTCTGGCAGTTTGATGCAAAGCATATCCTTTCAGTCCACCTCTATAACCACTGCCTCAGTCCAGACATCATCACGTCTCTCTCTTTATGTGTCTCCCTAATTCCACTGTGCTTTCCTATATTCCCCACACAGCAGCTGAAGCAAACTTCATAAAATGCAAATCAGGCCACTTTCCCCTGAAACCTCCAGAAGTTTCCCAGTGGAGGTGGAATAATACCTAAATCTCTATCACAGACTAAGGGCTCTACTGTGATGTGGTCTCATTCCTTTTTGTCTCTCCTCAAATTCTGGCCACCGAACACCTCTCTTTTTCCTATATGCAAAGATCATCAGCACGTTGAAGCTGTCCCCATGTTGTCCCTGTGATTGGACTGAAAATCCTGGCCATCCTTTGAATTTCACATCAAAGACCACTTAAGACCAATCTGAAATAATCCTGTCTCACCAGTCAGAAACATACCCTATGCTCAGCACTACCCCACAGTCTTCTGTAACGCCTTCAATATTATATACTACTGACTAGCTTGCTTCTACTAATAAAATGTGCACTTCCTTAAGAAGAAGAGCTCTGGTCTGTCTGTCACCACCAAAGCCCCAGAGGACAGTACTGCACTGAGAACACAGAGGTCTCTGTTAAAATCTGCAAAACAAATACATGGGTAGGACCTGGAAATCTGGAATCACTACCAATTCTGCAAAACCATATTAGAAAAATATCATGGCCAGAGAAAGAACTTGAGAACAGATAAACCTCTAATTTACCTAGATCAGATTAAATGTCTCTAACATTTTATAGTTTAAAAAGAGTGAGATGTTGAATACGCGAACAAGAAGAGACATATGTTCAACTTTTCAGGTGCTCTCAACTCCAATTCTGAAAAGCAAATCATAACTGAAAAATCAAATAATGTGTCTACCCATCAGCTGCCTCTGGGCGTCAGTGAGTGCAGTCCATCCTTTATCTATCCCCTCACACGCGCCTGGCCTCCAAGGCAACACCTCACTTCTCACTTTCTCACATGACTGTCCACAGCTCCCAGAGTCCTTCTTCCAGCTCACTGACTCATTCTCTCCATCAACTAAGAGCTTCTGAAAGTCTCACCTCCTAGCAAAAGTCTTCTTGGCTTAAAAGGAAAGAGGAAATGAACTAATATTTACTGAGTGCCTCCCACATTCAGAGGACTATTCTGTAGGCTTAGAAACATTAGAAAGTCAGAGAAATAAATTAACATTAGCCCCGTTTTTAGATAAGAAAACTTGGTATTAGGTCTATGACTTGCTAACTAAGAGGCACAAATGAGAATAAAATCCACATGATTCAAACTCTGAAAGCCCAATTCTTTCTAGGCTATCATTTTAACAACAAAAAAAACACTAAAGCATATAAATCCTGCTTTTGTAGTTAGGCATGGTAGCAGACACCTGGAAGTCAGTGCTCTATAGAGGCTAAGGCAGAAGGATTAGCACAAGTTCAAGACCAGTCTGGGCTACAATGGGAAACTCTATTTTAAAAAATAAAATAAGGGCTAGGGGTTTGATCCCCGGGCCTTCCCTGCCGGCCCTGCCCCCCGAGGCACACTGAGATGGCAATTAAGACTGGGCGTGGTGACATGCGCCTATAATCTCAGCTCTTGGGAGGCTGTAAACAGGTGGATCACTATGAGTCTGATCTAGTAGTGAGACCCTAAATATCCTATAGACCCTTCCCTAAAATACAAAAAAAAAAATTTTTTTTGAATACCTTGTTTTTGTTGTTTCAGTATGATACATCCTTTCACAAATAACTCTTTATCATATTTCACTGATAGTGGTCCTTAAGCCAAAAACTTCTTTGAATGTAGTGAGTTCCTATATTACAAACAGACAAACCCTTTAAAAGTTCCCTCACTTTTGCAACTAACTGACAAAATATTATAGTTACAAAGGACAATTGGGGGATGGGGGGTACTGGAAACAGAACTCAGGGCCTCACACTTGGCAGGCAGGTACTATGCCACTGAGCTATAATCCCTGTTCCTGCATGGACAATCTTACTCAAATTTACATTCAAACATTACTGTCTTGAAAACTGACAGAAACTTGCCAACTCGTCAACATGATCACTGCAACAAATTTTCCATAATTTATATCAATCTTCTAGGACACTCATGAAAAAAATAAAAACTCCCAAAGCCAGATGATTCCACTGAAAGGCCTATGGTCAATCTTAGTTTTCTTATTAATAGGATTCAATTCTTTCTACCACAACTAAAAAGCAAAAAAAACAGAAATATTGCTTTAAGAGACCTCCCCAAACCATAGATTATTTAATTATTTTATGAATTACATTTAACAAAGGAAATTATTTCTTGTCAACCTTTATTCATCAATAAAAGCTATTTTTAATATGGAATAATATCATGAAATTATAAAAAGTTCATCACTATAAGAAAAACAACATAAGATACTGGGCAGAGGGGCAAAATAAATTGGTCTGGCCTGCATGTTTTAATCTTGGAAGATATTACAAATTATT
>PVKN010023831.1:0-14647 GCA_004027915.1 Capromys pilorides
TTCACTGGAGCCCTCTGGCGGCTGTGGGGCGCACAGCAGGAGCTGGAGCAGGGCCTGGGGCGCTAGGGGGGGCCCCCCCATTCCTAGGGACTTTGAGCTTTGTGACCAGCAGAGCTGAGGTCCCCACGTGACCCAGCGCCTCACCTCGCACTTCCCCGGTCCTCAAGCAGACCCCACGCATTGCCAGCCCGGGCTCCCGCTCTTGCAGCAGGCGAGGCCTAGACAGGCCGAGGATCTGCCCAGGGCCGCGCAGTGTAGCCAGGACCTGGACTTGGGCCGAGAGGGGCCTGCGCATGGCGCTGCTCAGGGAGAAGCCCTCGTGCAGCTGTAGCCTGGCCTTGCATGTGCCTGGCGACAGGCGCCTCACTCCCTACCTGGGCCTCCCGAGCATCCGCCCGGTGTTCTCGGTTCCCGCTTGGTGCCCTCTCCTAACCCCCTGCTTGAGTCCTGTGCCTCCTCTTCAACAGCTGCGCAGAAAGTGTCCCTCGCCCTCCTTCCTCTCCTCTTCCCTCCTCCCTCCTCCCTGTCCCCTTCCTTCAACTCTTTCTCCTCTCTTCCCTCCTCCTCCTGCATGAAGCTCTCAGGGTCCCTCCGGGGACCACAACATAGTCAAACAAATGAACACTGAAGTGTGGAGCAGCACAACCCTTCAGCAGCCTGTGGCCCCGGCAGTCATGATGTCGCTAACGCCACTTCACGGGCAGCCACATTTTACCCGCCTCATACTCGCCTTCCACGCATTACCGGTAGGTACCAGGCGGATTTTTGTCTCAGCATTGTTGCCCCAGCCTCTCTAACAATGCCTGGTAGACAGAAGGTGCTTAATAAGTGCTTGTGCCTGGCAAAATGAATGTGTGACACACTCTGTTCTCCCTTCCTCTCTTCCTTTTTCTTTTTATTTATGAGACAGGGTCTCACTATACAGTCCAGGCCGATGGCCTTCAACTCACTATGTACCCCAGGCTGGTCTTGAGCTTGCAGTGATCCTCCTGCCTCAGCCTCCTGAGTACTGGGAGAACAAGCATGTGCCATCATACCTGGCTTGAGTGCTTCTTTCTTATGTTTCAGTTGATAAGGTTTTTAAATTGAATACCCTCCACTTAGTAAGGCTCGAGGCAGGGAAAGTGGCAAAATCACCTCCCTTCTTTTCCTGTCTATACCCCTGATGATTTGATCAAACCCCCCGCCCATTCTCTTTTCTACTGTTCTCTTTTGGGAGAAGAAAATGTTAAAAATGTGTCAATGTAGCCAGAAATGCTTTGAGCCTGGAGACAATCCTGACTTGAGAATCAAGTGATGGCGGAAGAGCTAAAAAAAAATATGTTCTTGTTTATTAGGAGAAAAAAAGCGATGCCATTTCAATAAGCCTGGGCCGTTGGTGCCGGGATGTAAAGATAGCAACTTCCTGTCCTCGAGGTGCAGGCGTCGCCCACAGCTGTGCCACTGGCCTGGGAGCAGCCGGGGCGGGTGACAGAAGGAGGCTGCGGTTGTGCCCGAGGGGAGCTTTGCCGGGACAGTGGAGGTCGCAGGCTGGCGCAGGGACAACGTCCTTGGGCTCTTCCGGGATGCAGGGACCACAGAGGCTCCGGGTCCCGCCAGAGGGGTCTCATTGCCCGGGGGGCTCAGGGCTCTCACAGATCTGTGTCCCCCAGGAAGCCCGTGGCTGGTGGACACCAGCTCCCCGCCTGTGACTGAGGCAGAGTCACCGGCCCCAGCCCCAGTCCTCCCATTTGCCAGAGGTGGACACTATGTTGTTTTGTTTATTTTTGGCGCCGGGGATGGAGCCCAAGGGCTCCCCATCGAGCTGCATCTCTGGCTCTCATCGTTGTTTTATTTTGAGACAGAGTCTAAGTCACTAAGCGTTCCACAGAGCAGGCTTAACCTTGGAGAACTTCCTGCCTCAGCCTTCCGGAGTGCTGGGATCACTGGCCCGTGCACAGCCCGGTGGTGGACGCCATGCCACCCGCCAGCGCGCCCGTGGGTGTCGCTGCGCTGTTATGAGCTCTGGCTGTTTCTGCTACTCTCTTCACACCTCTTTCTAGGGTTCACCCTGCTCCCCTGTATCACAGGGGCTCCTGCTCACCATTTTTTTTGTGTGTGTGTGTGTGTGTGTGTGGGACTGCGGTTCAAACTCACGACCTTGCACTTGCCAGGCAGGCACTTGTGCCATGGAGCTATCTCCCCAGCCCCATCCTGCTCACCCTTAATGTGACCCAGTTTCCATCTTCACCAGGGGCGACTGCTGGAGCCTGGGTGATGGTCCTGTCACTGCAGAGTGGGACAGCTGCTACAAAGCAATAAAAACCAAGGCCAGGTTTAGGGGTGCACACATCATCCCAGCTCTCCAGGAGGCTAAGGCAGGAAGATGGTACATTGGAGTCCAGCCCAGACAATATAGCCACTTAGCAAGACCCTGCATCAAAATTAAAAATAGGCTGGGGATGGAGCTCACTACTGGAGCCCTGGGTCGAGTCCCTAATGCCAGAAAGGGACCAGAGGATTCTGAGCCCTTGTCTCAGTTTTGGAGGGCAAAAGGTGCTGCCTTTGATTAGTGATGCCTGGCCCTGGCTCCATGGGACTGAGTGCTGTTACTGATTAGTGATGCCTGTCCAGGCAGCTGTTTGGAGATTAGGGTTGAAGTGTTGCACATTTGCCCTCTTGAGGTTTCAGGCTGCTGCTGCACAGAGAAATCCCTCTCCATCCTCCTGGACAGGCTGGTGGGACTGATCATTCCTGGACCTGGACACACAGGGCCCTGAGTCTGCTGGCGCAGTGTCTCCCTGCGTGGCTGTAGGTGTCGCTGGCCCCAGTGAGGGGCAGGCCCTGGACTCGCCCCCCCCAGAAGGGCCTCTCTGAGCCCTGGTCCTGAAGCCCAGCCTTTGACCTGCAGCCCCACTCGGCTGTGACCTGGGGATGCGCCTGCACCCCACACCTGCCTGGCTCGCTGTCCCCTCTGCCCTGCGCAGAGCCAGCCATGCCCCTACCCTGGGCAGTGCGTCTGGGATGGAGCGGGTGCCAGGACAGCCTGGCCGCCGGCCTTATGGGGCGGGGGTGCCCCATACCTGGGCTCCCCTGCAGCCCGGAGCTTCTTGCCAGCGTGTCAGCGTGTGTTGCGGGGGGAGCTGTCCCTGGTTGCCAGCGTTTATGACTGCAGGTGGCTGGGACCGCGTCCTGTCTGTGTTCCCTGGCACACAGGCAGGGCCTGTGGGGGCTGAAGGGCCGGGGACATGAGCAGAACCCAGCGGCGGCCCCTGGTGCATCTGCGTCTCTCCCTCCACTGCCCCGGCCTCCTGTCCCCCCAAGTCCCCTTCCCGTGCGACTCTTCAGGCTCCTGTGTCAGCTCCTCTTCTAGGAGGGGGGACCCCGTCCCACAGAGCCCCACAGACGCTGCAGCCCTTCTTCAGACCCCGGACTCCGTTCCCCACTCTCCCCACCCCGCTGTTCTCACCGCTGTCTTTTGTTTCTGCTTTGTCCTCCTGCGACAGGGTCTCACTATATAGCCCAGGGTGCCATGAACTCGGGGCGACCCTCCTGCCTCAGCCTCCCCAGGGCAGGCTAATAGGTGTGCGCCACACGCACAGCGCAGGGTCCTGGCTGCCTGGCTCGCGGGAGCCTCCTCGCCGCCGCGGCTGTGCGTGGGGACAGATGGCTTCAGCGGTCGCTGACTCTCCGACTCCGCCACTGCCTGGGTGCAGGCCCGCCCCCACAGGGTGGGGCACGGGGACGGCTCCACCTCTGTCCCCGCGTGGGCCAGGCCCCATGTGGACATCCGGGAGGTGACGGGTCTGCCCGAGCCAGCCCCTCACCATCTGACAGGTGGGGGGCAGGGTTTGCGGGGGGGGGGTCCCCACGGCACTGGCGCTCAGTGAGCTCCGCTGCAGACCCCACCCCGCCAAGGTGGGAATAGTGCGCATACCCCATGCTCCTGCCACGTTGCCAGCCCTCCTTAGCAGATGGGGAAACTGAGGCACGGGCAGAGGAGGCGGAGGGACCAAGTAGCTGGGGCTGGGGCTCAAGGTGCACACCTTCATGCCTGGCTTTGTTCTTGTAATATCGTTCACAGTACCAAAGAACAACGGAAAGCTGGGCATCATGGCGGGCACCAGTCACCCGAGCTACACAGGAGGCTGAGGCAGGAGGAGCGAACGTCTGACACCAGTCTGGGCAACATGAAGAGACCCTGTGGTAAAGCACAAGAGGGAGAGAAAGAGAAAGAGAGAGGGGGAGGAGGGAGGGAGGCGAGGGCGGGGAGGCGGAGGGAGGGAAAGCAGGCGTCCATCTGCAGGGAGGGGCTGAGACAGTCCGGTGTTTAGTAATCGCCAACAAATGTTCAGGGTGAGCGCGCACCGCGGCGCTTACAGCGGCGCGATTCCCAGGGACCGAACGTGCCACGGCCGCAGCACAGAGGCGCGGGGCGGGCGCGGCCAGGCTCAGCATCCAGCGCAGGAACGAGGCTCCACCCACGGGGCCCGAGGGGCGGAGCGCAGGAAGGGGAGGGGGAGGGGAAGGGGGAGGGGCGGCGCTGGGCGGGGTGGGGTTGGGGTGGGGGGAGCTCTCTTGTTGCAGGGGCGGAGCTTGGGGCTCGGTACCTGGAGGGCCAGACAAGGACTGTCACACGACGTTGTGAACAAGCTCGGAGCCGCCAGGGCTTTTTGTTTTCTTTTTGAAAGACTTTTTTTTTTTTTTTTGACGGCTCACGACGCTGCCTTAAGGGTGGGTCTGGGGATCGAACCACCGTCCCCTGTGCCTGACTGGGATTGCCAGGGCAAGCGCTTAAATCACAGAGCTAACCTGAAAGCCCCCCTTTGTTTTGTTTTTGAATCAGGGTCTCACTACGTAACCCAGGCTGGGCTCAAACTCTCCGGGACCCCGTTGCCTCAGCCTCCCGAGTGCTGGGGTGACGGGTGACAGGTGTGCGCCGCCACGCCTGAGGTTAAAGGTGCACTGTTCACTGATCACTAGGAAAGCAAAGGCCAGCGTGTCAGCAGCCACGAGCGTGTGTGACAGAGCCTTAGAGAAGTGTGCACGGCGTCGTCGCAGGTGCAGGGAGGCCTTGGGGTCCCTGGGCGCAGCGGCGTAACCATGGCTACCTCCGCACGCCACCGGCGGCCACCGGCGCGGCCCAGGGCCCGAAGGAGGGTTTCTTTTTTTAACCTGTGAACCCTTTTGAACCTCAGAAGGCAGAACACTGCGACAGTTCAAAGCCCAGCTCTGCCGAGGCTGAGGGACTTCCCGCGCCCCCGCTCTCTTCTTCTCTGAAGCCAGGACGGTGACCCCAGCTCGGGACCGCGAGCGTGAGGCTGCGGTGAGGCCTGCGGCGAAGAGGAGACCCCGCCGCCGAGGGCCAGGGTGGCGCAGCTCCGCTCTGCCTCTCCCGGTCCAAACAAAGACACAACTGTCGCTCTTGGGCTGTGGCGGGCGGGCCTGGCGTGCAGAGGCTCTGGGGCCGGCACCGCCCCCGGCCGGCATCTGCAGCCTCCGGGCTGTGAGCTCGCCCCTCTTCCTCTCCACGCCTTCCCTGGCCCCCTGGGACCCCGGCTCAGGGCAAGTGACGCAACCCAGGGAAACTGAGTCCCGGGGGCTAAGGGCGCTGCTGCTGCAGCTCTCCAGCCGGGGACAGGTGAGCGCGCCCCCTGGCGTTGGGAGGGCCGGGGTGGACAGTGCGAGCTCTCACGCGCCTCCCCGGCGCCGCAGGTGCGGTTGCCATGGCGTCGGAGGACGCCCCCCGCCCCGCTCCGGTCCGGAGCCCCCTCCTCTCCTAGGCCGCGGGCCTCCCACAAACCCCTTCTCCCGCCGCCCGTCGGAGAATCTCTTCTGATGTGACCTTCCCAGCGCGCGGGGAGCCCTAGCAGCCGCTCCTCTGTGACTGCGTCCCGGAGTGGCCGAGACCCACGCAGGACGAGTCAGTCATGGTGACATCCGGGCCGCACTGGAAGGCGTAACAGGAGGTGGTCAGCCCAGCGCTCTGGGAGGCCGAGGCAGGAGGATTGCAAATTCAATCAAGGCCAGACCAGGCAGTTTAGCGACTTATCGAAACCCTGTCCCAAAATATAAAATAAAAGGAGGTGACATCTCTGTACCCTGACCTCTGTCCAAGAGGGTTTAGTCCACAGGAGGGGAAACTGAGGCGCAGGGTGGTCACGGTCTTAGCGTCGCAGCGACCCTCCCCCACGTCCACGACGTCCACCCACGGGGGACGGTGACAGACACAGAAACAAGACAAAGTGGTTCCACGGGAGTAGCTGTGCTCCTGCTGCAAAATCACCCGCCACCCCGACCGTGCCCAGCCCAAAACAACCCTGAGGGCGCAGCGGAGGTCGCGGGCCCTGAGCTCGAACCCTAGACTGGTTGCCCAGTAGTCCCCCCTCTGATGGGGGCCTACTGTGGCACAGCCCCCGGGGAGGGACAGTCAAAGTCCATGCACCGTGAAATGGTGGTGCCCAATTCAGGCAGGGCCCACTGTGGCCTGGGGCAGGGAGGGCAGGGGGCCACCGGTGGCTCCAGGCCGGCCCGAGTGAGCAGAGAGGGGTCTCTCATCACGCTGCAGCCGCAGCCCAGACCCATCCCTGCGCCACTGGGCAGAGCGGGGCGTGGTCACACCAGTCCCGGCCTCGCCCGGCGACCTGTCCTCGTAGCAGCCACCAGGGGGCGCCGCGAGCGCGAGCCCAGTCCTCCCTCCTCTGCCCTCAGCCCCCCAGGGTTCCCACCTCCCTCCCCAAACCCCAGTTCCCGCCGCAGCCTGCAGGGCCTTGTGCGGGTGCCCGTCCCCTCTCCTGCTCCCTGCTCCCGAACCACGCCCCAGGGCCTCTGCGCTGCCCCAGGGCCTTTGCACAGCCCTCCTCCTGCCTTTCCCCTGCTCCTGCTGGCATGGGGCCACCTTCCCACGCTCATCTCCTGCGGGGCTTGCTTGGTACTCGGGGCTCTCATCGCTGCTGTCTTCCTTTGGGTCTGGAGGGCAGAGCCCCAGCGCAGTCCAGAGTGCAAATCCCCATTGCGCTCCCAGCACGCGGCTCAGTCCACTCGCACGCACTTAGTTTTTCTGGACCAATTAAATCTTTAAGCAATTCCTAGCCCATTCAGTGAACCCCAATTCTACAGACTTCTGAGAAATTTATCTGGGAGAAGAAAACAGGCAGACAGAGCCGGGCGGGCGATCCGCGCAGAGACCACGCCCGCAGCGCGGAGGGCAAGCGGCAGCTACTCTGCAGGCTGAGGCGGGACAGTCTACGCACGGAGCCCAGCCTCGGTAATTTACCAGAAGCCTGTCTCAAAATTTAACATGAGCCAAGGCACCCACTCCCGCAGGCCCCTCCGGACCTCGGCCGCGAGCTCGGCCCTGCAGGAGAGGCGTCGTCCCCAGAGAGGCTCGGCAACCCTTCCGCACCGCCCCACCTCACGTGAGCTGGCGGGGAGAATCCTTAAAGGTCAATGTCTATAATTGAATTTTCCTCCAGATAAAAATAGCATCTTTGTAATCATTTAAATGGTGCTGAAGGAGGAGGAGGGCGGGGCCAGAGGCCGGGAGGCGCGGGTGTGGGCGGGGAGGCGCCTGCGTGCTCCTCGTCACGCGCGCACTGGTGGGACCGTGCGTGCGCGTGCTGGTGCTCACCTGAACACACGTGTGTGCGAGGGCACGCTGTGCGTGGCATGCGGGTGCGCGTGTGTCCGCACGTGTTAAAGTGCGTGTGTGCGCGTGTGCGTGCCCACGCGCCCGCCTGGAGCTCAATCCGGCGGTGAGGTGGCGCTAAGCTCGGCCATCCTTCCTGGCCACATCACTGGGCCCTGCCCGGGGGAGTCCCCACCGCGCCCCTGCTAGAGGTGGCCTCAGTGTCCTACCCCGCACATCTGGGGGCCCCTTGTCACCTCTCAGCCCCGCCCTCACTCTGCGGCCCTTCTCTGGGCCTCAGTTTACCTGACTGAAGCGCAGAGGGGAGATGGGTGAGCCCTCCCCACCCCTCAGTGACCCTCAGGGTGCCGGACCTCCCTGGGCTGAAGGAAGGCACCTTCCCAACCCAGCGTCGGTCTCCCCATCTGTTGAACTCCTTCCAGAGACCCCACAGGGAAGCCCTTAGCTGAGCCCCATTTGCAGCTGACCACCAGTTGCCGCGGTTGGTTAGATACGCGACTCCTCCGGGTGTTTGTGAGCTGCACCACCCAGAGCCACATCTTGCAAGAAATACGGCTCGTCTCTGAGCCTCAGTTTCCCCCTCTGCAAAATGGGCACAGTAATCAGAGGCCCACGTCCTCCCTGGGAGGAGGCCCAGGCCCTGAAAGCCTCGGGGTTGCTCTGCCTTGCCAGCAGGACGTCCCTGGAAGGAGGCGAGACTGCTATTTTGTTGGGAAGGCGGGGCTGCCAAGGAGCTGGCGGGGGCGTTGTTGGGGGGCCTCAAGGACAGCTTCACAGGACGGTCAGGTCGCCATGCCAAGTGAAGTCTTGATATACTGCTCAGGAGTTCACCGCACACACGTCCTCTGTGTCCCATCTGTGTTAGTCTGTCCCCAGCACAGGGGACACCGTAGTGACCTCCGCAGACGTAAGCCCTTCTCTTCACATTTGCGATTTGTGGAAAGGAAAATGCCACAAAGGGCAAAGCAGACAGAGAGAAAGCGCTAAGGCGCACGGAGAAAAACAGGAGGAGGAGGAAAGACAAAAAATAACGGGCGATTGTGTTTGGCTTCTGAGGGTGGGGGGATCCGCGTCACCGTTATCATTAAAAAGTTCACAGTTGCCAGGCAGCTGCCATCCCGGCACTTGGGAGGCTGGGGCAGGAGGATCACTGAGAGTTCGAGACCAGCCTGGGCTACATAGTGAGGTCCTCTCTCAAGAAGATGACGACAACGACACCGACAAAAGCTAAAAGGGAAGAAAGAGCAGCAGGGGTGCCAAGGGCAGGGCTGTGGGGGGCCGACAGGACGCAGTGCCGGGCCTCGGCTTCCTGAGGTTTTGGTTGTTTATGGTCAACCTAGGTCCAAAAATAGGAAGTGGAGAATCTAGGAATGAATAATTCATAAGGTCTGCGTCCAGCGCTGTCGAGGTGGAGTGGCAGCATCTCGAGCCCCGCGGCTCAGGACACACAGCCGCCCGCCCCCCCCCCCAGGTATCCGAGGGGTACGCGCTGCCCTCCTGTGGCTCACGCACTGCGGCCACTGGCCCACTCCTGCCACGTCACCAAGCGGCTTCTGCTCAGGGAGCCGTTGTTGTACTGACAGCGAGCCCGCATGGGGGGGGGGGGTGAGACAACCTCGATGCACTAAGGAGAACCCACCGACCACCTCCTTAAGGTGCAAAGGTCAGCCGGGCGGGGTGGCACAACCGTGATCCCAGCTCACGAGGCTGAGGCAGGAGGATGGCCGAGAGTTTGAGGCCAGCCTAAGCTACACAGTGAGCTCAAGGGCAGTCTGAACTACACAGTGAGATCCTGTCGAAAGAAAGAAGAAAGAAAGAAAGAAAAGAAAGAAAGAAAGAAAGAAAGAAAGAAAGAAAGAAAGAAAGAAAGAAAATATATATATATATATATATATATATATATATATATATCAGGTGAAATTACAAGAAGATATTTTGAGAGTGAGATAAGTGATAGATCACATTCATATATGACCTTCAACATAGTATATGATCGGGGCGAGGGAAATAGCTCCGTGGCACAAGTGCCTGCCTGGCAAGTGCAAGGTCATGAGCTCAAACCCCGGTCCCAGAAAAAAAAAATCATAGTATATGGTTATGACCGGTACATTTTATTGTTCATGTCTGGGCCTAACCTATACATTAAACTTTCTGTGTGTCCTAAGCTAGATCTCAAGGCCTTCACGCTGAGCTGCATCCCAAGCCCTTTTTTATTTTTTATTTGAGACTGGGTCTCATGAGGTCGTTACGTGGCCAAGGCTGGGCTTACACTTGAGATCCTCCTGCCTGAGCCTCCCAGAGTGCCGGGATCCGTTGATCATAGGGATGTGGGCAGGGGTTTATGTGCAGCGCTCTGCTACAATTGGGAAGGAAGGAAGGAAGGAAGGAAGGAAGGAAGGAAGGAAGGAAGGAAGGAAGGAAGGGATTGGAAATGTCAGGGCGGGGGGCGAAGTCGAGCCGGACAGGAGGGATCTGAGCTGCCGAACTCATAGGCAGCTGGGAGTGGCATCAAGCACCACTGTGACACCACAACTCCTGCCACCCACCCAAAAACTGTTATACAAGGCTGTGAGCTCATGATTGGGCCCTGTGCAGTTGCTCATTGCGACTTGTGCCCATCCGGCGGGGATGTGCCAGATAAACTGGGCAACAGGCACCCTGTGGAAACCTACACAGCTGTGAAAAAGATAAGAGGCCAGGCTGTGTGACCTGGCTCCCCGGAAGGTCTTTGGGTAGAGGTTATCTGGGTTGGACCCTGTGCTTCCTGGCATGGGCAGCTCATTAAGTGAGGGCTCATTACCTTGTCAGAAGCTATGCAAGCCACACTGCATGGATTATCTCAACTGATCCTCTCATCTTACAGCTGGAGACCTAAGAGCACAGAGAGCATGAGCAACTGAGCAGATGTCACACAGCCAGTGTGTGGCAGAGCTTGGGACGAAACACTGCTTCCTAGGTGCTCCCGTTTCACACTTACTCTCTTGGACCTATTTGTTCACTTATTCATTCAACAAACACAACTGGTGCCTGGGCATGTTGCAGACATTGGAGACCCTGCAGAGACCCAAAGAGCCAAAATCCACTGTGCCCCCCCCCCCACCCCCCGTGCTTCAGGCAGTGAGACCGGATGGGCAGCACTCACTGCAACAGGGTCCTGCAGGAAAGCTGTCCGTGCAAAGGCCCTGGGGCGGGACAGGTGTGCTGCAGGAGCAGCGAGTAGGCCTCTTGGCTGGAGCAGAGGGGCCAAGGGGGAGCGAGGAGGAAGGGAGGAGATGGGCGGGCACCCTGCGGGCAGGAGGACCTGGGCTTGGCCCGAGGGAGGTGGGAGCCCTGGAGGGCGGAGGGCAGAGGGCAGAGCGGGGCCCGGGGTCTGTGCTCACGGCGCCCTCTGGTGGCGGCCGTGGGGAGGGCAGGCTGTGGAGCCAGCAGCCACGTGGCCAGGCCGCGACTACTCTTCAGCTGCACCTCGGGCATGGGGGCTGGAGGGGAGGGATTAGCAGTTTGTTTGCTGGTATCGTTTCTATTGATTGTTTTTCACAAGGACTTAGCAGAAAAGATACACACGGCCCAGCTGCTCCTGAGAGCTGACGGATCCCAGCGAGCGGTCCGGGATGGAGACCGCAGAGGAGCTCTTCAGATTGTTATTTTAATTGCGTGGTTCACTTCTCCATTCATTCTATGGTGCAGGGGGGAGGCGACCCAGGCCCTGCACGCTGAGCGACATCATCAGCCTGGTCTTTAATCTTTATTTTGAGACAGGATCTTGCTAAATTGCCCAGCCTGGGCTTGAACTAGAGATCTTCCTGCCTCAGCCCCCCTAGTGCTGGGATTAGAGATAGGCACACTGCCTCTGGCCCTCCGGACCTTCCAACAGTGTCTTCTGTCTGGAATACTATTCCGCACTTTAGAGGCCCTAAGGCAGGACTTCTCCCCAGGAGGCCCTTCCGCCCTCAGCTGCTGTTCCTGAAGCTTCTACTTTAGGGTACACAGAGATGCCCCAGACTGATTCTGGCCCCTGTTTGTTTATGTCAGTAAAGTTTTATTAGCACATAGGTATGCTCACTTCTTTGTACATTGCCTAGGTAGCAGAAAAATCCTTTCCCCTGCCAGTAAGCTTAAATTAGATTCTTTCTTTCCTTCCTTCCTCCCTTCCTCCTCCCTCTCCTTCCTTCCTTCTTCCTTTCTACTTTAGTTTCTTGGTTGCCGAGGTAACGGTTCCCGTTGCAGTCCTGTTGTTTCTGTCTCTCAGCGCTGGCCACGGAGACACACACTGTAGAAACCCATCCCCGGCTGCCTGCTTGCTCGTCCTGTGGAAGCCCTAGACCACCACGGGCCGGGGCCTGACACTGGGGAGTGGTCCCGATCAGTGCTGTGGACACACGACACTTCTGCCCTGAAGCCCAGGTGCCATGTCGGTGACTCTGCTTGCCGGCGCGCTGTCACCGCCTCTGTCTTCCGTGGCAGGGCTGAGTAGTTGCAGCACACCTGGAAAACTCGTGAAAAAGTATCTGGAAGTCGGGAGTGGCCGTGCACGTGGCCGTCTTCCCAGCACCCTTGGGAGGCCAGGCTGGGCCACTCAGCAGCTTCGCCAGGCCCTGCCTCTCCAGGCGGGGATGCCGCTCAGCGCAAAGGCCTGGGCCGGCCGTGCGCCCCGGCTGACACGAACGTCCGGTCAGCATCTCACGCCACAAGGTCCCGGGTTAAACGTCTCCCCTGGGCGTCACTGCTCAGTAGCTGTCACCTGGAGCCTGACCCCAGGAAATGCTGACTCCCCTTGTCTCCCCAGCCTCACGTCACTGGCCTCCTTCTGTGTCTGTGGATCTAATCACCCTGGGCTTCCTGGGAGGGGGTCCTGCGGTGTGTGTTCTGTGCCTGGCTCAGTTCCCTTTTCTTGGCTGAGTAATATTCTACCACACAGTGGACCATCCTGTATCCGTGGGCTTCATTCGGCTGGTGGGTGCAGGGTAGGGGTCTGTTTGAGTCTGTGTCCATTTCTTTGGGGTGTGGATTCCTGCTGCTCTCTGGCTGGGCCTGCGCACTCCTGCCTGCCAGGGGACCCTCTGACTGAGGGGACAGCGCCTTCTCCTCTCACCTGTCCAGGTGGCCCAGCCCAGGGTGGCCATTGCTACCTGCTGGGACACCACACACCCACCACCTCCCCTGTCGACACCCCAACTGGGTGGGGTGACCTCCCTGGAAGACCATGCAGGAGGGAGGTGTGGCCCTGACTGTCCTATGGGACTGCGATGCCCCACTGAGCAGCCGGCAAGAACGGGGCTCAGCAGCCCGGGCGCTCGGAGGACTCACATCCTGGCCCCGCCCACGTGCTGGCCCCGCCCCCGTCCCATCCCGATGCCGCAGCACCTGGCTCTGTGCCTGACTGCTGGGTGACATTTTGCTACATTAGTTCCCGGGTGTTTGATTTATCATCCAAGCCGGGTGATTAGCATGTCCTCTATGCTTGGCCCAGTGTCTAATTGTCCCCACAGTGGAATTGGTGACTCCCGGGCGCCTCTCCCACTTGCTGCTCCACACAGTTAGGGCCCTGTTATATGTGGCTCTGTGTCACTGCACCTCTCTAGTCAGCGGCCATGCTGTTGACTGTCCCAGTTCTGATCCGAGTACCTGCACAGTGCTCTCACTGGCACTGGGGCTGACAATGTTTGCTTCTGGGAAGTCACTGGAAGACATGGAATCGAGCTGTATGTCCCAAATCCTCAGATCCTAAATATGGAATGGTAAGTATTCCTTCTACTGATAGAGGGCAAGGAGACCTGGGTGCTGAGGGATGTGTAGGAGTTTGTGAGATGGAAGAGTATTTTAAGCAGAGGCAACAGCCGGGGGATATAGCTCAGTGGTATAAGCACCTGCTTGGGAAACACAAGGCTCTGAGTTTGATTCCCGGTACAAAAAAAGAAGTAATTGCGTGCAGGGTTTGGATGTTGGGAAAATCTGAGTGTTGGAGTGGGGAGCTAAGAACTGATGGTCAAGTTTAGCTGGAGTGTGGGATTTTTTTATTTACGTATTTTGTATGGCTGGGGATTGAACGCAGTTCCTTCTCACTCAGCAGCATCCCGGAACTTTTATATTTTTTAGTTTGAGACAGAGTCTGGCTCAATCACTGAGTCGCCCAGGCTGGGCTCAACTCTGGGTCCCCCTGCCTTCGCCTCTCCAGGCTGGTCACACAGGTGTGCACTGCCAGGCCCAGGTGAGTTTGGATATTTGAAGGAAAATGGAAGTAGAAAGAGGGCAGAGGCGGGCATGGAGGGCATTCGGGAAGACCCCGAGGACCACCCGGGGCGAGTCTCACCTTCTCAGGATCCGTGGGGCCACTCGGGCAGGAGGGAGGGCTGATCGGGCTCGGTCTCTGCGAGGACTGCTTGGCTGCAGGGCTGCGGGTGGAGCTCACTGGCCGGGCGGGCGTGGTGCGCACACCTGCAGCCCCAGCACTCGGGAGGCTGAGGCAGGAGGGTCGCTGTGTGCTCGAGGCCTGACTCAGTCGCAGTTAGACAGCGCCTCAAACAAAACAGAAAAGGAAAAGAGGTGCAGGTCACAGGGACATGGTCGTGGGGTCCAGAGCCGGAGTCCAGCTGGACCGATGGGGTCGGAGGCCGGGTGGTCGGTGAGGGAGGGGTGGGGAGAGACGCCTATGGGGGAATGGGAAGGTGGCCAGGGACGGGCGCTGGCTGGGATGTGATGTGGTCCTTAGGCAGAGCGAATGGCCCCCGTTCTAGAAAACTCTGACTCTGCTCTGGAATTTGGGACACAGTTCGGGGTTGGGGGTCACAGACATGGGAACCAACCCTAAGTTCTAAGAGAGAGAGAGAGAGAGAGAGAGAGAGAGAGAGAGAGAGAGAGAGAGAAGCCAACTCACGCTGTGATCAGCCAGTGAGAGTGAGAAGCAGTTTGTTACGCAGCATTATCACAGCCGGTGCTGACTGCCGCACATCTCTGTGAATACACCACAGGTCCCAAGAGGTCAGGCTCCTCCCGACAGACGCAGAAATAGAGACCAGGTCC
>PVKN010023832.1:0-14644 GCA_004027915.1 Capromys pilorides
ATAGACAATAGAAAAAAAGCCTGTTTTTTGCTGTTTATCACAGAAATGTAAATGAAAATGGCTATATGAGTTCATCATAACTGTATAAGGCACGTTTCCATACCCAAAGAGAAAAGCATTTGTTGGGAAGCCTCTATATCAATCAGAATTCAACCAAAGGACTAGAACAATAGTAAATTCATTCATTCATTCAAAACTGCTGCAAAATCTGGAGGAAGGGAAAAATCAGGTGGAGGCTAGAACCAAAAACATAGGCCCAAACTATCATAATCTAGGCTGGCTCGTGCTCTCTCTCTCTCTCTCTCTCTCTCTCTCTCTCTCTCTCTCTCTCACACACACACTCACACACACACACACACACACATACATGCACACACTGCTCGCTGTCTCGGAAACCTCGGCTCTGTCTTAAAAGTTTTCCAATTGATTCAGTCACTCTCACTCAGATTATCCTGGATAATCTCTCTGATTTAAAACCGACCGATTACGAGTTTTAATTATGTCACCAAAATCACTTCACCACACTTGGAGCAGTATTTGATTGAATAACTGGTAGTTTTTGGATAATCACGTTGTCAGTAAGTAAAAAAAAAAAAAAAAAGAAAAAAAGAAAAAGAAAAAGAAAAGCCGCACAAGTATCATAAACCTTTTGTGGTTGCAACTGGATAAAAGTTTTACTAAAAGCCACCTTGGATTTATTATCAAACGTATTTCAAGTACAAAAGATGTAAATCATCAGTGTCCACCGAGTTCATGTACGAAGTCCCACTCACAAAACTTGAGAATCTAAAGGGGCTCCTGAAAAGCTTAGCTCATACTTCGACCGACGCAGCGTCTCACCGCGTCAAGTGGGACGCCTAGCGGAGCCGCCGCTCCTGGAGAGGCAGCGCGCCGGAGGAGGGGCGGAACCCACCTGGAGCGCGAGCGCCACGGGTGCGGGAGCTCAGGGGGCGGAGCCTCGGAGCCCGTGGCTATTAGAGCCTGCGCCCAGCCCGCCAGAAGAGCGCGCGGCGGGCAGACGGCGGGGAGCTAGTCGGGTAAGGCGAGCGCGGCCGACTGGGGAAGGAGGGAGTGGTGGGGGAGGAAGGAAAGGGAAGAGGCGGAGCGTGGGAGCGCACAGTGTCAGGAATACAATAGTGCTCCGCGCCGCCTCAGCCGCGGTCTCCACCGCTGCCGCTGCCTTAGCCGCCGCAGCTCAGCTGCCTGCCCGGGGCTGAGGCCTGACGGGCCGGCGAGCGAGGGCCGAGGGCGTGAGGTGAGGCGCGCGCGGGGGGGAGGGGGCGACGGCCCGAGCGAATCCCGCGGCTGGGCGGAGAGGGCAGGGGCGAAGAGGGGATTCGGGGGCAGGTGCGAGCGAGAAAGAGGAGAAAGCCGGTGGTGAGGGGGCGGTTTCCACCCCGTGCAGACTCGCCGGCACGTTGCCGGGGCCCCCAGTGTGGAGCCGGGAGGGAGGCGAGACCTCGCTGCGCCGGAGGCGACGCGGGAGGGGTTGGGGGCGTCGCGCGCGTTAGGCAGCGGGAGTGGCGGCCTCGGGGAGTGGGAAGCGAGCGGTGCGGAGCGTGGTGTCCCGACCCGGCCCGCTGTTCTCCAGGTTGCTCGGGCTTCACATAGCGTTCGCCCCTGGCATCTCCAGAACCTTCTGACCAGATCGTGTGTGGGCTGAGGTAAAGTGCCTGGTAGCCCTTCTACCGGCTGAGGCAGTGCCCGGCGGCTCGAGATGGGGGCGGGGGCAGACGCACGAGCTGGGCTGCAGCTCAGGCTGCACGGGGAAGGAATTGAGCGCCATAACTGTTGCGGCGTTCCCTCCGGTGCCCCCTCTCGGCGCTCCCTTGGTCCCTGTCCTCAGGGTGGCGTCGGGGCTCGAGGGGCCCAACCTGTGGCGGGAGGGCTTGCTCTGTCGGCCTCCTCGGCCGGATGCTGCGGGGGGCTAGGGCGCGCCCTGCCTGTTCGGCGTTGCAGGGCGGGAAGAACCTAGTGCTAAGAGGGGTCGGGAGTTGCGGGAAGCACCGAGGCGTCCCGGGGACCTAAGGTATCAGCCGAGCGGGAGCGCGGGCGCCCTGCTGGTCGGCGAACTTTCCCTTCTCTTCCAGTCATTGTTCGAACGCTGAGAGCCCGAACCTTTTGAGCGCAGGGCAGTCCACGGAATGGGAAAATAAGTCTAGACAGCTTTGCAAGTTGTGGGGAAATTTTCCCACCGCCAGGCAAGACAGAGTTAACTTTTCTTTTCGTTAGCTCTTGAGTTCTTCTGGTTCCCAGCGCTGTGGGGTCCATAGGTACATATTTTTCTAAACTTACAGATGTTTGCTCCCACTGTCTATAGCAGAACCATTGCTTCAAACAAATGCGGCTTTGAATTGTGCAGGGTGGCCTGCATTGATTATTTGTGAGGAGAAATGGGGAGCCGGGATCTTGTGTGACTGACCTTAACGTGGTTTGTGGAGGCACGTTTAAAAGGTTATATCGCTGTGTAGCTCCTAGGCTTTTGGTGAGAAATTTAGCCACTCTTATGGCTTCTGAGTTGCAAGAAAATCCACAGCCTTCGATATATGTGTATGAGGGCTCACCCCACTCTGAGATGCGTTTATCTGTGAAGCTGAGGACCAAATCCTGGTCCCCACCCCCTCCAAGATCTGATTGTATAAAAAATCAGAACTGTGTTGACAGTGCTTCAAATGGCCTGGAGGGAAAGGCGACCTCATTCCTTGTATTCAGTCTAATAAAGATAACTACTGTTCTCAAAACTCAGAAAGGAATGGAGCAAAATTTAGGTAAAAACTGGTTGTACAACCTCGTTACTTAGATTAAGCAAACTAGAATCTATTTGCCTAGAGTAGGTATCTTAAAATACCCTCCTTTCAACTATATCTTGTCAACCTGGGATTTGGGGTTATGTGGGTGCAGAGTAGAGAAGAGTGGGCCTGTAAAAAACACTGTATTTTTATTTAGTTTAATATTTTTATAACATCTGTAGATAGTGGAAATGTGGATCTCAGTCTTCATATCCCTTCATTAGTGTAGTTCTCATGCTTTTATACCATCATGAGTTTAATAAGTGGAAAAAATTTTCTCTTTTGTGCCTAGTATTCTACGTCCATATCACTTTTTCTTGTTTAAATTTTTTTAAATCTTTATTTATTTGGTACAGGATCTCACTCTGGAGCCCAGACTCATAGTAACCTCCTGTCTCAGCCTCCCCAGTGCTGGAATTAGAGTCGTGCACCACCACGCCTGGTTTCAGTGGCTGGCACTGCAGCACAGCATGCAGTACTATTAATTGAACCTGGGTCCTTGCGTGTGCCAAGCAGCCACTTAGATGGCCAGCTGTCTCCCCAGCCTCTTTTCTTTCATTTAAAGTAAACTCTAAATACTTCATCTCTGAAAGGGAATACTCTGTCTTCAAAGATTACTTGAGACCTTTGGAAAGTGTTTTTTACTGCCTAGTGTATGTATTTGGTACAGGGTATTACTATGCAACTTGGACTCACAGTGGTCCTCCTGTTTTCAGCCTCCACAGCGATGGAATTACAGGAGTGTGCCAGTGTTAGCTAGCATCTTGCCACCTTTTTTCCCAGTTCCATTCTTCTCTATACTTTTGTTTGCTAGAGAAGGGCTCAGCCCAGTATTGTTTTCTTGAAACAGTTCTTTGCATGTTCTGGTTAGTTCTCTAATACTCAGTATTCTGATTCTAGAATTCACAGTCATCTCCCACCTTTAGGCCATATTGCTAGATTGGCAATGTGGTGTGAATCTTGGTCACAGGTATGGCAAAAGTGAATAAAGGCTTCCCACTCTTTGAAGTGTTTGTTTCTTGTTTTGGATCTGCTGGGAGCCAGGAGCCTCCCTCAGGGCACTTGTGACCCACCCTTCTGGCTATTAGAGGATGTTCCCAGTACTGGAGAAAATGATGGTGCTGGACTGTTTAGCATAGCTGAAATGTGTTAGTTGGTGAAAATTAAAGAACAAAGGATTTTGAATATTTGTAGGTTTGGTTTGTTCTTTTCCTGATAATTTTTAATATTTATTAAGGTAAATATTAAATATTTATATATTTAAGTATTCCTTTAATATTTCTCATGTTCCACCAACTGTAACTATCCATTTCTCTTCTAAACTACAAAATGCCATCTCTTTTTTACTTTGAGCTCTGGCTGGAACTAAACAAGTATTTTGAAAGGTGGGAGGAGCAGGGAGCCTTAAGCATCAGGTGTTTGTGAAGACATGACACTACAGAGGTTCCTTGATCAGGCAGGGGCGCAGAAAGCCAGGCTAAAATTGAGATTGAATATTGCCATCAAACATAGTATACTTCCTTATGTAGCTTGTACAGAATAGAGGCTGAGGAAGATAGCTGTTATGTGCTAGTTCGCATTAAGAAACTAACATAGAGAATAATTCATATAGGCCCTTCGCTTGCTTTACTTCATTCATAAGCAGAGCATATTCATTGATACTCATCCTGCATTGTCCTAAAAAGTGTGTGCAGTGTTGGGGGGATTGAATACAGGATTCTGTCTATACGCTAGGCAAGCATTCGACTGCTTGAGCTACATCCAGCTTTGGTACTTTCTGAAATTGAGACTGTTGAGTGGTTCGAAAGTTTGTTATTCTAGTTACAGTGACTGGGAAAGCTGAACCGTTTGGGTTTGTGGGGTGGGAAGTATCTAGGATAAATGTTTAGAAATAATGAATAAGAGAATACCAGCAAATAATCATTACAGAATAAGTAACTACTGCTTTCTGTTTTGTGGAATCTTTGTGACTCTCCCATGTTAGTTTTGACTGTTCCCTGTGGATCTTTCCTTAGATAGTAGCATTGATGCTCTTTAACGATCAGACCTGTCTGTGTGCCTCTGTTGGAAGAGAACAAGGAAAAAGGATCCTGGTAAAAACTTGCTTGATCATATAGCTAGGCTTGGAAAAAGGAAGATAAAAACTCAGAGAGCTGTCTAAGCATGAAGGTAGGCTATGAGACTGGAGAGTATCTTAGGGGGTCCTGGTATACCCTGAAGCAAGTAAAGGGACTAGTGTAGGGAAATGGTACTGGAGCTTTGCCCAATAGAAATCGGCAGGGAAACTTATTAATATTATACTTTTGATATATTTTAATAACTTGAATTTGATAAATTATTATTATAAAAATGTTGCAAGATTGGTATAAAAAGCTCACTGTATTCCATTTACGCAGGGTCACCAATTATCAACAGTTCACTTTCATTTGCTTTATTGTTTGTTCTTTATGTTTCTTTTCCCAAATCATTTGAGAATAACTATTGAGAGATTGGTATTTGTCAATGCCATCCCATCAGAATTGTCTCAGATACAGCCATTAGGTATAGCAGAACATTGGTGTTGGGGCAGGGTCCCAGAGATAAAGGGTACCAATAGTTATGAAGCACACATTTGTAAATCATGTAGGATGGAATTATTTGGTGCTGGATATAGAAATCACTATCAGTTGTATAAGTTGTTTAAAGATACCCTCATATTTTTTACCATTCTCATTGAATTTGCCCTAACTATGCCAAATTTTAATATTGCTATGAAAACTCACTACCCAATTTTGAGGTCATAATATATTCTCCAATGATATTTATTTTTTTTTAATTTTTTATTTTATTTTATTTATTTGTTTGCTTGTTTGTTTCTTTATTTACTTATTTTACGGCTGGTTCAGCCTGCCCTGGTGGTGGGGCTGGCGCAGCATGTGGTGCCGGGGATTGAACCGCAGTCCCTGCGGTTGCCTGAGCTTTCCTAAGCAGGCGCTTTAGACCACTGAACCATCTTGCCAGCCCTCCAGTGTTATTTAAATCATTTGGCAAATGTGTATTTAGTACCTTCTGTTTGATAGGAGTATAAGAGGTGAAAGAAACAAGGTGGTGGTTTGTGCCTGTAATCCCAGCAGGGGACTTTGGCAGCAGGATTGCAAATTCAGGGCTAGTCTGCAGTTTTTAAAATTTATTTATTTATTTTTGTGGTACCGGGGATTGAACTCAGGACCTCGCACTTGCCAGGGAGGTGCTTATGCCATTGAGCTATATCCCTAGTCCTAGATTGGGCAATTTAGAGCTTGTCTAAAAATAAAAAAGTGAGAGAGTGGCTCAATAGTAATACAGTGTCCATGGGTTCAATCCCCAATACAAATAAATAATAAGTGAGCATGGAAAGAAAGTGAGGAATTGTATCAGTGGGAGGAATATTCTGCTAAAAGGGTTTACCAGGGTGATAGGAATACCACCAGCCTATTTAAAGATCTGAAGTGTAAATGTCTGGGAGTCATTTGGATGGACATAAATGTAAAAATCCATCTTTTCTGAGGCATGCTGGCCTTAGACAACAAGATTCACAAGTTAAGAAAGCCTTTTGTGTCTTACATCCTTTACAGGTTGTGGCACCAGGCCAATTTGGATTCAGATTTTGTCTATAACCTTTGATCTTGACAAATTTATATATTTTTTTGTGGGACCAGGGTTCAAACTCACGACCTTGCACTTGCCAGGCAGGCACTTGTGCCACGGGGCTATCTCCCTGGCCCAACAAGTTTATATTAAGTGTTTCAGTTTCTTCTATCAAATCACATTTCTCAGGGTGGCACTGAGAATTAGTTGAGGCTGTAGTTGCTCTGTAAGCTTAATTTCATCTACTTCTTAGGATACTGCAGTATATGGGGAAATAGTAGAAGTATTGGGTGTTAAGGTGGTATTTAAAGGAGTATTTCTGTTTTTCAGCAAATAATTGTCTAAGTGAACTGTGAGGTTTAGAAAGGTGTGAAGCAAAGATAACATGCTCAGGGTCACATAGCAAAAAAAGGTAGAATTCCTCTTGTGAGAGATATCAGTAAAATGCCCTGGGAGCCTTAAGAATGAGCAGAAATAAGCAAGCTAAAAGGTAAAGAAAAAGAGATTGCCAGACCGAGGGAACAACAGGTGTTAATGAGGACACTGAAGTGGAAGAGAGCACGGAAAAGATCCATGGAAGTTTGGCTAGGATCTGGGAAAAGAGATGAGGTAGGCAGAAGAAGATTGATTGATAGGGTCTTATGGGACCTCATTAAGCAGTTTGTGATCTATTCGAAGGACAATAAGAGATTACTAGAAGTCGTTTTTTACTTTCTTGAAGTACATGGTGTGTGTGTATGTGCACGTGCATGTGTGTGCATGTGTATAAGTGCCTGTGTGTTTAACCCAGAAAAGCTTTGAATAAAGCCTAAACAAAAAGTTTAGATTTAAGAAAGTTATTCAATGTTTCATCTTTTTATTTCAGTATCCCATCTTGTGATCCAATATAGGCAGTGCTTTTGGCCCAAATTTGTAGGTTTTAAGCAGCTTTTATTGTCTATCATGGACATAGCTAAAAATAGTTGTGATATTAGAAGAATCCCATCCTTCAGAATTCCGTTAGAAGGAAATTTAATGGGTTCATATATGTCTGATGATTTTCAGACTGAGTTGAAGGAGCTCTTTTAGCTTTCATTAAGTCCTTGCAAAGAAGTAAAAAAGAATTGGAATTGGGAGAAAAAGTAACCCCTGGAAATATAGGTTGTTCTGCAGTGCTAGAATAATGATAAAGATACTTCAGTGATTAAATGGAAATTTTCTTTTGTTGTGTGTATGTGTACATGCATACACCTGCACACCATCTGTGTTAGCAGACAGCACATTTGTTAGAACCAGGAAAGCTGAGAACTTTTCAATACTTATTTTTTTTAAATTATTTATTTATTTGTTTTTGCTTGTTGTGTTTGTTTGTTTCTTTATTTATTCATTTTGTGGCTGGCTCAGCCTGCCCTGGTGGTGGCGCTGGCGCAGCATGTGGTGCCGGGGATCGAACTGCAGTCCCCGCAGTTGCCTGAGCCCTCCTAAGCAGGCGCTTTAGACCACTGAACCATCTCGCCGGCCCCTCAATACTTATTTTTTATTCAGGTACTGGAGGTTTTCATGTTTGAAAATCTCTGCACATAAAAAAACATTTTTATGTATGGAGTAAACTGCACAGAAGGAAAATCAGTGTTCTTTTCCTCTTGCCATATGCATAGGGCCACAAACATTTACTTTTAAGTAGATTGTATCAGTTAGCTTTTGGGGAGAATACAGTGGTTAGTTGATATCTATATAAACTAGGATAGGCTCATTCATGTATCTGGTAGTTGGCAGGCTGTTTGGTCTAAGTAGGAAGCCCTAAACTTGGTTAACTTGTCTCTACTCCACATGATCTCTCCCTTAGCTGACTTGTTAACATGGCGTTCACAAAGTCTCAAGGAGAGTAGCACGTGAGCAAAAGCATCAGTGTACAAGAACTTTTCAAGTGTCTTCCCCCCCCCCCTTGTATTTAGGACAGGGTCTACAGGGTCTCACTGCATAGATTAGACTTGTAGTGATTCTCCTGTTTTCAGCCTCCCAAGTGCTGGAATTACAGGTGCCCGCCACCATGTCCAGTCTCAGTTGCCATCTCAGTGCGCCCCAAGGGTGGGGCTGGCATGGAAAACTTGGAATCAAACCCTGGCCATTGTGCTCTGCCTAAGCAGGCACTTTAATCTGATGAGTTATCAGTCCAGCCCTTCAAGTGTCTTCTTGTACACTTACACATTTGATGTTCTTCCATCAGCTGAACTACACAAGAGCTTCCATTATCTAGCCAGAACTCATTGTGGGAGGGGACCATTTAAGGATGTGGATGCAAGGAGATGCAAAAAATTGGAGGCCATTATTGCAGTAGTGCATAATAATTATTAGTGAATATTAGCTTTTTTGATAAATTGTTAACATTAAACGCTCATTGCTGAATAGAGTATACTCTTGAGATTCAGTAATATTAATGTGCCACTAATAATATCTTCTTTTGTATTGGAGATAAAAGTGGAACAGTGATTTTTAGAAAACCAAAGGGAGACAGTGTAGGTATTCTCAAGTGGTTCAACAGCTCACTGATCTTGTGTAGCCATTATCAAAGGAGCCCCTGGGTTTCCTCGATCTTTCTTCAGACATTATTAGAAAACCCTACTGCACTAGACAGTATGTTAAGTTTAGTTGTTAAGCAAAGACTTGAGGATCTACCACCACCTGCAAGATGAAAGATTTGCAACCTCTCCTTGAAACCTTTATGTGTTTTATAATTTTTACTTGATGGAAAAAATTATTTGGATGTTCCAAAAAGGGCATAAGCGTCTCTGTAGATGTTTTATTTCACTGAGATTTAAAAATCTATTTGTGGTTGCAGTGACGAATCCAGCATTGAGCTACCAATTTGAAGCATCAGCTTTTGATCTTTGCTCAGGAAGATATCAGAGGTAACATTCTTCACTTTACAGCAGCTTAAGAATTGAAATGTATTACATAAAAATGTAATTGGACCCTATAAAGCACAGTTGAGAAACTTAGCCAAAGACTTATTTTATACATCTTTGAGGTGTATCATCCTCCAGGAAATTACTTGGTGATAATGTCTCAGGTTTTCTTCTAGGATAAAAGTTAAAAATACAAAATTCTTGATGTTTTAAAAGTCAGTGACTTGGAGAGAGCTATCAGAATTATGAATACATATAATTTTTTTTGTTTTTTAATTTTTTTTTTTTTTGGTGGAACCAGGGATTGAACTCAGCCCCTTGCATTTGCCAGGCATGTACTTATTCTACTGAGCTATCTCCCCAGCCCCTGAACAAATATAATTTGACTCATCAAACACTTCCAGGAATTTGAGTAAATACCTGCATGTTAATTAGGTATCATTTACAATAGCAGATTAATAGTATCTTAAGTGTCAATCAAGGCTTGGTAGACAATGGAGAGTTACCTTGATACCGTGTGATCTCCAACATGTACAGAGAGGCCAACAAACATGAAATAGACTAATGTGTATTGTGTGCTACTATTTATGTAAAATAGTGAATGAGGCTAAAAAAATATATATATAGTTTACTTACATAGTCAAAATATTTGCAGAAAGATATTCAAGACACTGATAGTTTTGGGGCTTGCATGGCTGAGGATCGAGGACAGAAGGGAGACTTTTGTATAAATGATTATGCATACCATTTGAGTTGTAAGTAATATGAATATATTTCTCTATTTCAGAAACTAAATGTGTGTTTTTTAAAAACAGATGCTATATGCTGATGGTGATGCGAACTTTCATGGGCTCCTTCCCCAGTTGATTTTGCCTTAGTTATTCCATTCAGGAAAATAATCAATTTTTTTGTTTAGAAATGCCTCATTGTAGTATACTTTTGATTTATGTTTTTGGTGGTACTAGGGATTGAACCCAGATCCTGCCTTGCACTAAATATGTTCTGCCTCTAAACCCTGATTTTTTAACTATAATCTTACCTTTCCAAGAATACCATATGTGTGGAATCAGAATATGTAGGATATTTTAGTCTTACTTGATTCATCTGTATTACATGAGCTAATAGTGTGGCCCTTATAGCTAATACTCCATTGATGTATATTTTGTTTATTCACCTGTTGAAAGACACGTTGGTTATTTCCAGGCTTTTGGACAATTATCAATAAAGTTGTAAACATTAGCATATAGGTCTCTGTGTAGATGTATATTTTCATTTCATTTGCATAATACCTAGAATTAAAGTTCTTGGGTCTTTTTTAGCAGAAATTATCAAACTGTCTTCCAGAATGACTCCACTACTTTGCATCCTCACCAGCCCTGAATTTGATGTATGGGTTAAGGTTCATTCTCCTGTGTGAACATTCAGTTGTCCCAGCACCATTTGTTGAAGAGATTATCCTTTTCCAAGGAATTGCTTTTGCAACTATACATCTAATTCTGGGCTCTGTGATGCCTTAATCTGAGAGCTTGTTATTTTTCCATTTACATCCCCTTCTTCCTCCTCTTTATTTTTTTTAGTTTTAGTGCTGGGAATGGAACACAGGGCCTTGTGTGTCCTAGGCAAGTGCTATTTGACTGAGCTACACTCCCAGGCCTAACCCATGCTAACTTGATTATTATGACTTCATAGTAAATCTTGAAATCAGGTAATAAGAGTAACCTTGCTTTTTTTCCCCAGAATTGTAGTAATGAGAGGGGAGTACTTAACTAGTCCTGATTGTGGGAAACATTCCATCTCTCATCTTTAAGTGTAATGTTAACTGTGGTTTGTAGGGTTTGAGGTTTGTTTGTTTGTTACATACCCTATCATGCAGCAAGGTTAATCTAGCATCCTTGAAGATGCTGTTTTTAGAAAAACTGCTGGCAAGATTGGCCTGTGGCTAATGTATGGGAAATTGGCTTTTCAAGCATTTTTAAAAATAAAACCTTCCTTCCTTCCTTCCTTCCTTCCTTCCTTCCTTCCTTCCTTCCTTCTTTTCCTACTTTCCTCCTTTCTTTATTTCTTTCTTGTGGTACCAGGAATCAAACTCGGGATGTAGTGCTTGCCAAGCAAGCACTTATTCCACTGAGCTAACTCCCCAGGCCCTATTTATCTTTCTAGTACTCTTTATTTGATAATTCTGGTTTCCTTTAGCATTTCTTTTAGGGCAAGTCTGATGCCGATAAATTCTATTTTTACTTACATGAGAAAGGTTTCGAGAAAGGTTTCATATTCGTCCAATTCTGAAGGACATTTCGTGATGGTTTATGAAAATATGGTGTATAGTGTAACTTTTTCCTTATAGCTAATGTGTCCTCCCCCCGCCCCCCGCCTTCAAGATTTTTTTTTTCTCTTTACTTTTCAGCAGTTTGAGTGGTATATGCTAGGTGTGGCTTTAATTTTTTTTTTTTCTGGGCTGGGGAGATAGCTCAGCAGTCTAAGCACCTGCCTGGCAAGCACAAGGACCCAAGTTAGATCCCTGGTACCGCATGTCATGCTGGCTCCAGAACCGGGCATGGTGGTGCACACTGTTATCCCAGCACTGGGGAGACTGAGACAGCAGGATCACTATGAGTCTGAACTGCGTAGTGAGACCCTGTATCCAATAAATAAGTTTTCTATATTTATCCTGCTTGATATTCTCTGAAGTTCTTATGTTAGTGGTTGGCTGTCACTTAATTTTTCAAAGTTCTCAGTCATTTTCTCAAATAATTCTTCTGTCCCATTCTTTTTCCCTTTTTCTAAGATTCCAGGTAGAAGTTTAATATTGTTGGCTATTGCCTCACAGTTGTTAAATGCCATATTTTTTCTCTTTTATCTCTTTTTGTTTTAATTTTGATTGATGAGTTCAAAAAGGATGGTTTTTGAGCTCACTGGTTTCTTTCTTGCCCACACTGAGTGTACTGTCAAGCTTATTATAGGTTTTTTGTTTGTTTGTTTATATTTTTACTGCATTTCTTTATTTCTAGTATTTCCATTTGATTATTCCTTACAGGTTTTATTTCTTTGCTAAAGTTGTCTGTCTGCTCTTTCATATTACCTGCCTCTCCACTACAGTCCTTAATGTATGAATCACAGTTCTTATTTCATTTTTGATAGTTCTGGTGTTTGTATTTTACTGAGTTTGGATTTGATGATTAGTCACTTGGAGTATTTTCTTTCATTTTGTTATGTCTTGTAATAAGCTTGCTGAAAGCTGAACGTGCACAAGCGATACTGAGGAAAATGTTTGATATGTCTGGAGGACATAAGCTCCTTTTTGCTAAGCATTTACTGTGGATGTTTGTGTTAATCTAGTCAGAGGTAAACCTGTGCTTATTGTTTGGTTTTGCTATGAACATAAGAGATTGCCCATTCCTCTAGTGATTGACTTCATTTTGACTCTTGCTTGGTTTTGGGTATTTTCTTTTGTAATGCATCCCAAGAGTTGTCTTTTATTGCTCTCCCAGTTGTTTTCCACTGTTGTTAACCACATAACTGATTTTCTAGGTGGTGGTTGATGGGGGGGAAAAGGGAGCTTTATGGTAATCTGATTAAGCCTCATGTTCAGCAGATAACTGTGTCTGTCCCAGACCCTCTATGGGTTAACTAACATTTTCCGCCATTTTCCCCCCAACTGTATGGGTATCCACCATTGTTCTCAAAACATGGCTTTTAAGTCCTTTCTCCTGAAGGTTAAGCCTTTTGTTCTCTGTACTGACTATAAAAGAAAGAGGGTCTAGTCTGAGTTTCACAGTGATTATTGTTTTCCTCAGAGAGCCACCACCATTGTGTAAGATTTTGCTGAGGCTTTCCCTGGTCCTCACTCAGAGTCTACTAGGAAAAGGTTCTAAGAGGGCCAGGTGAAAATTTCTGTGTGGACCCAAGAAACCTCACTGTTAGTCCTCTAGTAATTTGTCCTCAATATCTAGCTTAATCATCCTACAGGTTTATATGCTCAAACCTGTGTCTCCCTTCAGTTTCCAATTTCTCCAGATAACAGGATAGTGGTTTGTTCTCACCTCTGTTCTTGGAAAGATTCAAGTAATATAGTTACCTTTTCATTTGTCTAGCTTCCAGAGTGAAAATAATGACTTTGCGTTACATGTACAAGCGAAAACCTGAGTCATAAAGTAAGTTTTAATCTCCATAACTGTTGACTACAGTACCTAGCACAAAATCAATACAGATGATTTTTCTCCTGTATTTCTCTTTTTACATTCTTAAATTTTATATTTTTCCAGTTAGGGATCCAGGAGTATTTGACTCTGGTTTTAGTTCTGTTTTAGGCTTTAAAAACCTCTACACCATCAGCAGTATGTAATATTTGTCTTCCTGTCTTCCAAAATTTTATGTATGCCTTTGTAATTTTTGATCACATCATTAACACTTCGTAATTGCCTCACTCAAAATTAGATCACAATTTAGTCTATCTAGAGTATAGATTTGTTAGTGATCATATGTTTATAACATTTTTCCCCTGTTGCCAGGTGCAATTCAATTGAGCGAACATTGGTTGAGTACCCCCTGCCATATGGACAAGACTCTAGGTTTTGAATAGAATACAAGCCTAGTCTGGTAAGTGAAGTAACTACTCTCTAAAGATAGTGGAAGGAATGTTATTGCAATTTTTAAAAATCTCCATTTCAATCCAGATGGACTTTTTAAGCTATTTTAAAAATTCTGTTTAAATTATAATAGATTGAAAAATTGTAAAAGGAAGAAATTGCTCAAAAGGAAAAGGGAGCTACTAGGATAGGTGAAAGGGACAGTAGGGAAAAGGAGAAAAATACAAATCAGTTAGATACTGTTAGTATCTTTATTTTTTTTTGTTGCTGTATAGATACTATTAGTATCTTTCAGTTCTTTAAAAAGAAAGATCTGTGCTCATATCGATTGGGGAAATTTTTATGCCCATGTCTTGTACCCTGAACAGCTGCTTTAAGGATAACATGTAATTATTAACTGTTGTCATTCTATTATTTTGTTAAGAAATTTTATTTTACTTTTTTCTCTAAAAAAGAAAAGAAAAATTTTAGAAAGTGCTATAGTTGTTGACATCCTTATTCTTTTACAATCCTCTTTCCTGGGGTTAATTTTTATTATTTTTATTACTATTCAAATTGCTGTGAGGTGTATAGTGCCATCTAATAATTTAATGGAAATTGCTTCTCAGCCTTTTGGCTAAGATCATGTGTAATTTAGTGATATACTTTCATTTTTAAAGGAATAAGTTGCCTAAATGTATTTAACATTTTTATTGTTGGGATTGAACCCAGGGCTTTCACATTGAGTAACATACCTTTTTTATTTTTTAAATATGAGACAAGGTTTCACTAAATTGCT
>PVKN010023833.1:0-14645 GCA_004027915.1 Capromys pilorides
AATTTCAAAACTTTAAATACTTATTGTTTACCCCTTTCTACTTTGAGAATTCTAATTCCATCAATATGAGTTTCTTGAATTTGGCACAGCGTGAACTATTATATGACTGATCTGTAAATGCTTTCTTGGTCAATTTTATTTTACACAATTTTTATTGTTATATTCATTTAACTTTGTAAATTATTTATAATATGCAATTTATTATTAATCTCATGCTATGTATTCATTTCAGAAAGATTTCTCCAAAATTCACTCTGTCCACATCTTATATCTTTAACATTTCAACATTTGTCTACAATTTTTAATGTTATGCAATTACTGATTTTCAATAAAGTTAATGAGAAAAAAATGAAAAATTAAATTTTAAAAAAAGACAGTTCATACGGCCAGTGGAATGGGAGCACCCACCTTAGTGAGTCCTTCACAGTCATGATGCAATCCAGCACCTCACACAGGGCTCACATTCTGTGGCATAAAAAGTTAAACTTTCAAAGCAAAACACTTTGCAGTAGAAGTCATTGTCACTAGACCCTTTGATGTCCAAAGTCCTCACCTACGCATGGATAGCCTCTCTATGTAAGAAAACCATGGCAACTGCCCAACGCCTTCATTTTCCATTGTCATGTGGGTACCAAGACCCTAAAATACTGTGGAGTGTGTGACACTATCTGAAAACCTAATAAGAGTTGATAGTCCGTCCTTGTTTTTGTTTTCTAAGAGACAGGAAATCGTTATATTATCAAGGCTGGCTCTGAACTCCTATGTTCAAGGCATTCTACTGCTGAGGTGCCTATGGAGCTTGAAATGCAGGGATGCACTAGGTGTCCGATTACTTGGGAAACACTGTAGTTCTTAGGCCTCAGGTATTGTCTCCATGTCCTAGGTGGAATAACTTTAAAGAAATGCTTACAAAAATGAGTACTGAATAAAATCTATGGCATGTAAAATAGACAAACATCCAGTGTCACAAGAAAAGGATGCCTTGTTTCATTCCCTCTCAAAATGTTCCTTTTTCACAGTCCTTGCTAATATGGGAATCTGCTTCCTTAAGAAAACAAATACTGGAGACGGGGAGATAGCTCAAGTGCAAATGCAAGATCCGGAGTTCAAACCCTGGTCCTCCTAAAAGAGAGAGAGAGAACAAATAGTACAATTGTGAAATGAGAATGTAGGAGTGTTTTAACTTTTTTTAATTGACTTAGTAGGAGACTCTTCACAAAAAAATACAAATGGTAGGGACAGGAGTTAACGTCCAGATAGAATTCAGGACGTGTTAAGTGTTCTCAAGGTAGAGCTTTATTCTGATCTAGTCAGACCTTCCTGTGACCCCACCCAACCTTAAGATTTCGACCACACAAGGAGACATCTCCTCTCCAATCAGGCTGTGGTAATGGTTTCCAATTTCACAAGTCCAACTGCTCTGGGCTTCCACACCCCACCCAGGAATGGGGGCGGTGGTCCCTGGAGAGCCCCTGACCGCTGTGTTCACAGCGCCATCTAAAGGCCAACAAAACAGGGATCTATGACAAGCTTGCTGGAAAGTTCTGAAAGACGATGGAGGGCCGGGAACAAGTCTCTGTCTGTGCTCCCTCAGCAAGATTTGTTTAAAATACTTCACGAGTGGGCGGATGTAATTCATAATTCCCCATAAAGATGCAGGGAAAAGGGCTGGGGAGATAGCTCCATGTCACCAGTGCCTGCCTGGCAAGGGCAAGATCACGAGTTCGAACCCCGGTCCCGCAAAAAAAAAAAAAAAAAAAAAAAAAAAAAAAAAAACTCGCTTCAAGGACCACAATTGGTGCCACCGGGCGGGACCGCGGCACACCGGAATCTCGTCATCTCCCGCGCATCCCAACGCCTGTGGCCCTAGAGGTCGCGGAAACTAGGTGAGGTGAAGACCGCCAGGGGCCAGTTCATTTGAATTTAAAGGCGGGAGCGTCTTGGCGCCTCCCTGCGGGGAATTTTTTCTGTTTCTGATGGTGTCTGCAACCCTTAGGCTTGCCCTGGAATTTTCCAAGGGTTCCCTTACATTTGAAACATTTTGCCATGGAGCCTGCCTTAAACAAATTTTCTCTTTAGAATTTTGTGTCATTGGCTTGGTTCTTGTTCTTTAACATTCTGGAGATGCCATGGGGGTGGAGGTTGCTAAAAGTTTAAAAAAACCTGGGAAGAGCTAGGGAGACAGCTCAGTAGAACAAGCCCTTGCTTGGCAAGTGCAGGGTCCTGAGTTGGAACCTCACTATCTCCCCAAAAATAAATTAAATAAAGTAACCTGGAAGGAGAACACTCTGAGCCTGTAATTTTTTATCCTTTTAATATAAATGATTAGTTTACTATTTCGCTGTGGTTTGGTCCCGCTGGGTCTGGTCAGGTTTTTGAGATGGGGCCCCACTATTTAATCCAGGCTGGTCCTGAACGGCTCTGTCGCCCAAGCTGGCTTCGACCTCGGTAGTCATCCTGCCTCAGTCTCCTTAGCGCTGAAATCAGAGGCCTGTGCTACCACAGGCGCCTGTAAATTTTAATTTCATGTTTTGTAGCATGCATCCAAAACATTCTATTTAATAATACTGAATATATTGAGTGACATTTTGTACTGAATTTGAGTACTCTATTTCTTGTCCTTAAACTTCACCCTACTGCCTTTTGTTCTCACTTTTGCAACAAAAATATTTAAATATCAGAGAAGTTGCATAGGTTTCATCTTTTTTTTTTGGTGGGACTGGGGTTCAAACTCACAACCTTACACTTTCCAGGCAAGCACTTGTGCCAGGGATCTATCTCCCCAGCCCCTATGCATAGGTTTCAAAGTGTGTAGTGCCCCTCTATACTCAATTATGAAATTCTACTTATTTTTTAAGAAGTAGTACAAGTCTAAAACGCTCCTCACAATCATATCTTAAGACATCTAGGGGCTGGGGAGATAGCTCCATGGCACAAGTGCCTGCCTGGCAAGTGCAAGGTGGTAAGTTCAAACCCTAGTCCTGCAAAAAACGAAAAAAAAAGTCAGAACTGAAGGCAGCTAGGAGAACTGTTTTTTTCTGTACATACTGACTTCCCCTACTCCACCACCTTATAACTCATGATTCAGCCCCCAAAATGCCAAAATTGTTTTTCTAATAAATCGCCCCTCTTTGTAATCTATACTAAATCTCCCAGTACTAAATTCTTTCTGCTCCTGTCCTTTCTTCTCCTTTTTGCTACCTTTCATCCTCTTTTCTTCCTGTCTTTCTTCTCATTGTCTTTTCTCTTTTTCTGGGGTGGGGAGGGGGGCAATGGGGGAATCGAACTCAACTTTGCACTTGCCAAGCAGGCCACTTGTGCCAATGGGCTATCTCCCTGGCCCCCCTTTCTTCTCTTTTTAAGAAAAAAAATTCTCCATAGTATTTAAAAATCAATACATGGCTGTGTGTGTTTGTGCATGTGTGAACATGTGTGTGCATATGTTGAAGGACTACGTGGTCTTCCTGGCAGCTGGGCATGAAAGCAACCTCAGATTCTCCATAAGGGAAGGAGGCTAAGGTACCCCATCAACTTTTCCTGCATTTATCAGCACCAACCACACCCATTCCTGAGCATCTGCACCCAGTGTTGTCTACATGTTCTCTTCTTTAACTCTGCCTGGTGAACTCTCAGTGCTGTGTCTGCGCTCTGCTCCATGACTGATCAACATAGGTGAATGTGGTGAGTTCAGGATATCATCTCTGTATTCGGGTTCTCCTTGGGCCCTATCAAGTGACAAGCGTGGGCCAAAGTGCCTTTAGGCAAATGAGGAAGACTACCAGCTCAGTAGCTGTGATAATCTGTGGGCTTCCAACTTGCACAGAGTGCCCACTGCAGCCCGCCACATTATGAGTGAGCTGCAAGGGTGAGTAATTCTGGTAGTTTGTTTTTTGGTTTTTCATTTGTTTTTTTGTTTTTGGTCTTCCTGAGAAAGGGTCTCGCTATAAGTTTGGACTGAACATAAACTTGCTTTGCAGTCCAGGCTGGCTTTCAACTTGCAGTTAGCCTCCTCCCTCAACCTCCTGAGTGCTGGGATTGGATGCTTCAGCCTCCAAGCCTGGCTCAATAAAGTAAGTTTTAATGGAGTGACATTTATCATTCACTACTTCCTTAAAATATATTTTTGTTGGAATCGGATATATTTAAACTATTTGGTCAATTTGAAAAGATATTCACACCATGTACTTTTTTATATGCATACCTTGTCCTTTATCTATACTGGTCTTCCAAACTGAAAGTAACAATTGATATTTTTCCAGAACTGAAATCATCATTCTACGGTTATGTATTCACCCATGTTCATAGCAGGGCAATTTATCATAGTTAAATCTTGGATACAGTACAGATGCCCACTGACTAAGAAATGGATTTAAAAAAAAACTTGGTGTTTTTATGCAATGGAGAGCTACTCAGCCAAAAAGAAAGATAAACTTGGGGCTGGGGAAGTAGCTCCATGGCACAAGTGCCTGCCTGGCAAGTGCAAGACCATGAGTTCAAACTCCAGTCCTGCTAAAAAAAAAAAAAAAGAAAGAAACAAAGATAAACTCATGGCTTTTATATGTAAATGGCAACCACACTCATAAGTGAAATACATCTGACCAACAAATGTAAATATCATATTGTCTTCCTAGTTTAAGAAATGGAAAAACTAAGTCAAAGTCAAAAGGGTACCATAGATACTATGAAATAGACACAAAATGCACAAAAGACAAGAATCAACTTGAATGGGGAAAAGGAAAGAAACAGAGAGAAGATAGCAAAGATAATTAATTATACTACTAATTTATGTTGGTTTATTGAAAGGAGCAGTTAGTCCATAAATTTTTTATCAGTTTTGCATGCCTACATCCGATGTTCTGAACAATTGTTTTAAAGATAACAATATGCAGTATAACTATGAGCTTAGATTTCCTATCATTTTGTTTTTAAATTCTGCATCATTTTTAACGTGTTTCAGTTCTCTGTAAAATAAAAAAGAAGGCCATTCTGATCTACATTCCTCCCAGACAGAAGCACTACAGGCACTGGTCAGCCTCAAGTCTTCTCACTCAGATGTCCCTAAAGCCACTTCACGACTTCTTGTCCTACAGCAAGCATCCTTCACAGTTTTCTGCTGTGCAGGGGTTGATTACTGTCTGCCTATAGTTTTTACTGTCTGTCCCAGCATTTCTGCAAACTACACAAAATTCAATGAAGGCTTCCTTTCATTTTCTGAAAGGTAGCCAGAAATGGTTGGATGGTTATGCAGCTGAAGGAGGTTTGCAGAGCAGAGTAGCAGCACACAGTGCAAATAAGTGAACAAGAGAAGCAAGGCTCCAAAGTCATCTTGACCTTATTTCTCTAGTTCTCTGCTTTTAATAACTCACTCTAAGGTACGTGAACATGTATTATGCTTCACTGAGCTCCAGGTCAGGAAATCTCGGTCTCCACTACAAACCCTGCAGATCTGCACAACTCCCAGCTAGCTTCAAATTTCAAAGCTTAGGGATGAACACTCACACTGCATTGGAATGACTCTTTCCTAACAGTTGGAATGATAAGAAGGTCCTTCTGTGCTTGGCTTTGTTGCCTAAGCACGTACTGATGTTTCTTTATAGCAACGGAGATAGCAGTTCATTATCCTTTCCCTCCATTAGCATTCCAGTAGGGAAGTTTACTGTATACAGAACTACGATAGCATCTGATGAGTCAGAACTGGACTTACAGCAATGCCTGGATTGAAGAAAGGTTTGTGTCCTCTCTTATTATTTTAGCCAGTAGGTCAATGAAGAAATTGTCCTTATACTTCGTTATGTCACCTGTACAGGATGGTAGACACCTCACAGATCAATCATCCTAAGACTGAAACCCATTGTGCCAACCATGGTGACCGTATTCTTCATCTCACTGATGGATCACATCTTTAATTCTGGTCAGTTGGCTCAAAAGAACTACTCTGGAAAAATACTGTGCATATTTGTTGGTATTCAAAAGACTCATCTGCTCTGTGGTCCTCACAGCCTAGTTAGGAACGGCACGGTGTATGTAGAAAGAAGGTGTCTGAAGTTGCAGAAACAATACTGAAGTCTGTGCCATTTCATCAATGTATAGGATCACAAGGAAAATCCAGGTGGATACACAACATGGTTAATTTCTTCTTCAGGATAAGTCTGATATCATGGAGGCCAAAAAGGTTTCAGGACAACGCTGCTATTAAAGAAGTTTTCAGCTGTAGGCCTCCAAGAATCAGTAACCAAATCTAGGGTACAGTGACATAAGTACCCCATCTGTTTAAGTTACATGGCCTCAGTTCTGTAAATGTGATCCATGATAGTAACTGAGGCTTTGGAGTCTGAATATCTCATCAACCAATCATAGCACAAGGTGCCCTCTTTCTGCAGGTAACACAGCACTGAGTCTGGGCGGGAGAGGGACACCCAGAAGCGGTCCTGGAGTGCAAGAGTCCTCTCTCTGTCTTGCTCCCTCAACATCCTGTAACCTGAGAACCTCACATTTCCCTGTGTGCAGTACAGTCTCCATTCTCCAAACAAAGCCCACAGCCTCTGGCTTAGCTGGTGAAGGAAGCACTGAGCTACTTAACCATTAGCACTGCCAAAGGCTTCAGACACAGGAAAGAAGCCTGGCATCTCCTTTGATGAGCAAAACGTTTTTCTTTTTCTTATATTTTAGGGAAGGGTCTTCAGGGTGTTCAGGGTGTCAGTGAACTATTAGAACACATTCATGGCTATCCTCCTGTTTACAGCCTCCCAAGTCCTGGGGTTCCAGGCGCCAGACGGCCACCACGCTGTCTCAGTTGCCCTCTCAGTGCAGCCACAGGGGTGGGACCAGCACAGCAGGCCTGGGGATTGAACCCCATGCCCCTGAGCCTGCTTGTAGGTACTTTATTCTGCTGAGCTTTTTGGCCAGCCTTTTGAGCTAAACGTCTGATTTGCTCTGAAAACACAGAGAACGTATTGTTACGGTTTTCTTTAAAAAATTCTATTTTGAAACTATCATATTTTATTTCCTATTAAAAATTAAAAAAATAAATAAAATAAAAATTCTAATCACATAATAACATTGATAAAATGAACTAATATCTTGATAATGAAGGCTGGCTGTGAACACATGCCTATCTGCTAGACACGATGGCCGGCCTCACAGTCTGTCAGCTCACACACTTATGGAGTTTTCTCTTCAGTTATAAAATAGAGGTGAAAAAACCAACGAGAAGCCTCCTTTAACGCATTTGGGCTTGTTTATTCAAGGAAGTCTCCAACTTTATGCCATGGAATCAATTCCTCCATTTTACAATTGTATCACATTGTAGCCCTGGTTAGGATTCTCATGGTGTACTTTTCTGGAGGCCCTAATTAAAGAAGTCACAGACCAGTAAAAAAAAATCAAAGCATCTAGAGTACCTGTATCTCTAGGCAGAAAGCAGTGCCTCAGACACGAGGCTGCTTATGCCCTAGTGTGGCCAGTTCCTGAGAAAAGCAGACAACAACCACTTAGCTAATTCTTTGTGGCAATCTAAAGCCATCACACAGACTGAGGTTTCCAGCATGTGCTACATATAGTATCTGAATATGTGGCCTTTTCCCACAGCAATCATACCTACCTCTCATAAGTCTTGTGCACATTTTGTATTTTTTACACATCTAAATAGTTAGTCCTAGCCAGGCGTGGTGGCGCACACCTGTAATCCCAGCACTTGGGAGGCTGAGGCAGGAGGATCAGTGCGAGTTTGAGACCAGCCTGGGCTGCAAAAGTGAGCTCAAGGCCAGCCTGAACTGAATAGTGAGACCCTGTCTCAAAAAGACAAAATAATAATAATAATAATAATAATAATAATAATAATAATAATAATAATAATTAGTCCTGACTGGATAAAATATGAGACTTCATAAATATTAGGGATTGATTCTTTCCAGACCTGTTATTTTTCTGCTCTTTGCCTTCTTATTTTCTGTATTGACTTTTTGGGACGGGGTCCCACATCTGTTCACAGTTCAGGGGCACCTGGAATTCACTTTGTGCCCAGGCTGAGCACACGTATGTCGCTGAACTTCCTCTTAAATGTTTTTTTTCTTTTGTTTTGTTTTTTGCATTTTTTTTGTTTGTGTTGCTGTTTTGTTTTGTTTTGCAGGACTGGGGTTCAAACTCACAACCTTGCACTTGCCAGGCAGGCACTTGTGCAACAGAGCTATCTCCCACCTCTTACATGTTGATGCATGGTCCCATATAACCTTTATGATTTTCTCAGGGAAGCAATTTCATACATTTCTTCCCCTTTTTCATTTGCATCCTGTCCTGATATTCCCTGACTTAATAAATAAGTTTTGTTTTGTTTTTGTGGTACCAGGGATTGAACTCAGGACCTTGTGCTTTCCAGGTAAACAGGTATTCCACTGACATATCTCCCTGGCCAGCTACATAAGCTTTTAATATTCATTTAGTTTCATGCTTTTCATAGTGAGGTTATTCACAATTTGAAAAAACGGTACCCTGTGCTCACTATGTGTGACAGCATATTGCCATGGAAATGCTCTGACCACCCATGCTGTCTCCCAGACGTCTCACCTTCCAATCAGCTTCAAAGCACTCAGCTGTTGCATCCAAACTTCAAACAATCTCAGGTAGAGCTCATGGTGGATCGTGAGGTCATGCACGTGATGCTGGTTTCTCAGATATATAAGTTGCAAGAGTTATGATGTCATAGAGAAGGAACCTTGTGAGACCCAGCAGTATGCATCCAGGTCTGAGCTGCAAGCAGGCACTGAGAGGGCAACCGCGAAGCGGTCAGTCTGAAGCTAAATGTTCAGTGGGACCCCAGGAATTTATAGCTGAGAACAGCACGTGATGGATCATGGAGCAATCTGCAGACAGACAGCGGAGGCAGCCCAGGAGGATGGCTGTGCAGTACAGGCTGCAGTCAACAAGACGAGCTGAGAGGCTGCCTGCGTCCTTGAGCATCCTAGTCCCACAGTGTGCCAAGGTAAGAGTCTGTGTTACATTTGAAAGCAGAATTCGGGGATGGACTTTTGAGCAGTGCTGCAAGTGTTGAGATTTAGTTGATTCTTAGAGACTGAATAGATTCATTTTGTTTATGAGATGTACACAGAACCTGAGATTTAGAGAATGAAAGTAAGGGATTGAATTCTCAATGTCCACCCTCAGCCCATTGGCTGTGGGAGCCTGGGTGCCCAGCCAGTGCTTGAGCGGGAAGTAGGCAGGTTTAAGGCATCATCATCTGTGGAAGGTCGGTGAGGGCAGCTGCTGGAGAGGCCATCAGGGCCCTGGTCGCTTTCTCTTCTCCTTTCTTGGCCTCTGTGGAGTGAGGGCTGTATGTCCCACATGCTCAAAAGTGATGCAGTGCCTTCCTGAAGCCCAGAAGTGATGGCCAGCTGCACACAGAGCTCTGAATTCATAAGGTAAAACAAACATCTCCCCCTTAAAAGCAGAGTATAGCACATGTTGTGTTACAGTGGAAAAAAGGTGACACCCGTGGTAGATTTTGAGTGTTTGAAGGTATACTCTACAAGGGCCTGTGGTAGAGCTCAGCAGATTAAGTGCTTGCTTAGGGAAGCACAGGGGCCAGGGTTCAGTTCCTGGCCCCGTCTGCTGCGCCAGCCCCACTCTTGAGTGTGCTAAGCTGGCCCTGGAGTCCAGGCACGGTGGTGTGCGCCTGTAATCCCAGCACTTGGGAGGCAGGAAACACATGGATCACTATGAGTTGCATAGTGAGACCCTATAGAAAAAAAAGACAAAAGATATACTCTACGTATGTGTCAAAAATATAATTGTCGGGCTGGGGAGATAGCTCAGTAGAATAAATACTTGCCTGGGAAGTGTCAAGGTCCTGAGCTCAACCCCAGTGTCGCAAAAAAAACAAACAAACAAACAAATAAACAACAACAACAACAAAAAAAAAAAAAAAATATATATATATATATATATATATTTGTCAGGGGCTGGAGAGATAGCTCTGTGGCACAAGAGCCTGCCTGGCAAGTGCAAGGTCATGAGTTTGAACCCCAGTCTGGCAAAAAAAAAAAGAAAATATAATGGACAAAACAGAAGGAAAAGCAGAATGCAGGATGTGACTAGGCCCTGTACAGTGATCTAAACCTTAGATGCAGATGGCATGGGTTTCTCTGAGTGTACTGGCTAAGCAGAGTCCCAGCACAGGGAGAGTAGCACACTCAGGCTCACACCAGGCTCTCCGCGTCCACAGCTGCATGCCAGCTGCCATCAGGAGGGTGTACAGGAATCATTTATACAAAGCCTAAAAGCCCATGTGGCTGAACACTGCTCTCCAAGGGCATCCTCAAAGATAATACTATGAATTTTGGCTCAAGAATCACGGGTTCTGTTCTCCAGTGCACAGCCACATCTTTGGTGAGAAAACTTCCTTGGTTCTGAAGAACAGCAAACAGAAATACAGCTGGCTTGAGCATTTTTCTCACTTCTAGGATCAAAACAGCAGACATTTAGGTGCTGGAACCCCTCCATGTCAGGTTCACTCCTAAGCACAGATTCACCTTAAACTCATCCTAGCACATGGCATCATTTCCATTCCTTTCATTTCACCTAAAATCCAGTCATGGCTCTGTCACTTGCTGAGTGTCTTTCCTTTACTATTTCAATGTATACTTCATAACACATTGTTGTGGTTTATATCTAGTTGTCCCCCCAAAGCCTCATGCAGGCGTGGAGTGGGGACTTCTAGAGTTTGAGACATGAGTCATGATCCACTGGGATTATGTGTTTTAGTACTAATGGGACTATGGGCCTGAGTACTTCTGGGATTATGGGTGTGGCCTAAGGCAGATAGGCTGAGGCAGAGAGTCTGAATGTGATATAAAGAGACAGAGACAGACTCATGCTGTTGCTTTCTGAAGCCCTGGTTGGTCGGTTGCCTCTGTCGAGATTGTTGCTGTTCCATCACCATGAACTGGATGTTCTCTGCCCTGTTCCACTCAGCCTTGGGCCAGCCAAATATGGACTGCAACCTCCAGCAACTGTGAGCTAAATAAACCTTTCCTTCCTTCATTTTGAGTGTCAGGGATTTGTCCCAACAACGAGTAAAAGTAACTAAGACACACATCATGATGCATATCCTGACTATCACACTGCAACAATTCTGGAACCTAAATTAATTGTTGAATAATAATAGAACAATAAGTTTAAGGATAGCTTGAGTAACCAACCATCTCTAATTTTTTAAAAAAGCAATATCATAAATATGGAATAGTATATGAAATATTAAGTCAATATGTTATGTGATATATGATTATTAAATGTTATGTAACCATGTGAACATACTAAGTCATTTGATAATATCAAAAACCAAGAACATGCACCACAGGAAAGCCCTGTGGAGTGATGGGCATAGCTACAGCTCCAGAGGGGCTGTGGCAGTCAGTGGCAAGAGCCACATGATGCGAGAACCACCAGAAGTGCAGCATTGTGCTCAGTTTTTGTTTTTCTTTTCTCTTGAGGAATCATTCTTATGGGCTGGGGAGGCAGCTCAGTGGAATAAATGCTTGCTTAGCAAGTGCAAGGTCCTTTGTTTGGTCCCAGTACCACCCAAAAAATGCATACATACATACATACAAACATACACAAAATCATTCTCATTTCCCTTCAAATAATGGGTAGACAAGAACAGAAAGCAGGGCCAGCCAAATAGCTCACTAGTTTAAAATGCCTGCAAGCAGGCGCGGGGGCTGGGGGTTTGATCCCCAGGCCTTCCGTGCCAGCCCCGTCCCCAAGACAGCAACTGAGACTGGGCATGGTGGCAGTGCTTATCTCCCAGCTCTTAGGAGGCTTTAAACAGGTGGATCACTATGAGTCCAAACTAGTAGTGAGACCCTGAACACCCTGTAGACCCTTCCCTAAAATACAAAAGGAAAGCATCATTATCAGTTGAGAAAGAGCCAAGCATTGTATTGAGCTGGCCCTAGGGAGTGCCCACTCCCCCAAGTCAGTGGTCTGCATCTGTCAGACCCAGGAATTTGCCGGCAGTGGATGCGGTATCCATGACAACAAAGTCCCACCTCTGGCATGAGCATGTTAAACATGACTCAGAATGGATGCTGAACAAACACAAAGTCAGATTGCACCACATCTAAACAGGAAGCTTCGCAGCGTACTTATGGTCAGCTGCATACAAAGACATGAATATGTAACAGCGATTGTGGAGGAATTAAGGGCTCTGCCTTGGTGCTGAGTGTGTAGCTGCCCTGTGAGTCTCGGGAAGCCAGCCCAGGCTGCATGCAGCTCTGAGTCCTAGAGTGTTCTCCATGGATTTCACTGCAGGGCTGGGCTCCATTTTTTAACCTCCCTGTTTTCTTGATCCTGATGCCTGAGACACCAGAAATGGCAGGAACCTGTAGATTCACCGTGAGCACCTCCTGCGCAAGAGCAGATGCTGGGGAGGAAGCCATCCCCTCTGGACCCGCCTACTTAGGGCGGTGGCATCAGGGCAGCTCAAGACCCAGCCTCGCTGTGACCTCACTGCACCAAGAGCAGCTGCTCCCTGCCCGCTCTCTGAGGCTTTGCAGAGCGCAGCTCTTTTGTGTCAGAACGAATTTATCCAGGGCCCTTCCACTGCTGGACCAGCACCTGTCATCTCTGAGGCGAGCCTGGTAACGTTGGTTCTTGCTTTTAAAGAATTTATAACTTGCAAAGGCCTTTGGTCTAGATGCATGTTTCCCTTTTCATTTCTGCTGTATATTTTTGTCCTCTGTCATATAGAACAAGATTAATATTTTTGATGTGCATTCATGCCACTCATCTCTTTCATTTTCTTTCTTTTTTATTGTTTTTTGTTTGTTTCTCTGTTTGGTCAGCTCAGTTCACCCTGAAGGTGGGACTGGCGCAGCTTGTGGTGCCCGAGATGAAACCATGGTACCCTGCACCTGCCTACATTTGCCTAGGCAGGCACTTTAGACTGCTGTCTCTCTGGACCTCTGCTCTCTTTCAAAAATGTTCCACAGTCATTTCCTCCAAGAAAATTCTCCTTTGTTTTCATTTTTGAGACGTCACTCCTCAATAATGGAAGAGGAAAATCATTTGCAAGAAAGAGATATATTATATATTCTTTGTTTTACTGATACTCAGAAGTATTCCCTAATATTTCTCTGTTTCAAAAGGGGAGAGTGATGGACATTTTTTCTTGGAGCTCTAAGGATATTTTTCTTTCTCCTGATAAGGGAATCTATGAGTATTGCCATCCAACATTTCAATTTTCCAGTTGATTAAAGTTCCAAAAAATATTTGTGTTGACAGAACCCTGAGACTTCCATTATGATTATAGAAATCAGTCACTTTGTTAATCTGTTTTTGTTTCCTTCTTGGACAAAACCTAGAGACACTGGCTGCAGTACATTATTTCTTCCAACTTGTTTTGTAAATGTCTGCATGATATTTCCCTCTCACATACCATAATGCAACCATAAATTATGTTCACACTCTTTGATGTCAAATACTGAAGGTCCTTTTGTTTGTCAGTGATATAAAAATCTAACTCAAAGTATAGTTGTATCTCCCCATGCAGTGTTTAATCTCTTACTGGCCCAGGAGGGAAATTTCACTTGATTATTTTCGTATTGTCATGTAGCCTAATTTTACTGCTATATGTGCGTGATGCTTGTGTGATTTTGGGTTTTTCATATCTTCTCACCAATGCAGTAATTTACCCACATTCGTATTGTTCAGCAGATTTCTTGTCATCCAGTGTCTTAAGCTCAACTTTTGAGACTGCACCTGTGCTCTCTGTGAGTACATACTGGGTGTCCTGACCAGTGAAGACAAAATATTCCTCAGCTTGGGATGAACAGGGAATTTCTCTCATGGAAACACCAGAGATTCAAAACCATAAAGAAGCAAAAACAGCTGAGGGCTCTCAGTGGACAAGGATGTGCTCGGGTGGTGCTGCAGATGGCACTTCTGCAGGCATGGCTGTGCTGAGAGAAGGACGGCTCCCACAGGGCCAGTTCCTAGGACTCGGGAGGGAGCGCAGTTCTCCATGCAAATGAGGAGACACTCGAAGTCCTGGTTCAGAAAGTGCTGTGGGAGACAGGTGCGCAAGATGTGTGCATGGCGAGCCATCCGTGTGCCACAGCCCTGCACAATCAATAGCTACTATTCATTTGAAATTAATAGATGTGAATTATATTAAAGAATGGAAAATATATATTTAGGTATTATGCATAATAGCTTGGGTAATTGGACTGCTTATTTCTCATGTTTTGAAGGAGCAGTTAATATTTAATTTTTTTTCTAAGGACTAAGGATCTCAGGGCCTTCCAAAGTTTATCCTGAGAATTCCAAAATCATATATTTGTTAAAAATTATCTCTCATAATTATGAAATTAATATATTATGTCATGACATAAGTTGACTTAATTTTACTACATGTAAAAAAAGTCTTGCACTATATGCAACCTATATGTGCTGTAGTATTTATAGAATAGAAAAATGCAGAATCAATCTCAAATTATATGAATGATAGAGCTTTCTATAGAAACCATTAAAGGAGATAAACCATAATTATTTTTCTTTATTTAACACTACCAGGTTTTGCTCCTTTATTTTTAAAGAATACACAATAGTGATAGAAAAAAAAACTGCATCAGATACAATACATTTTCACAAAA
>PVKN010023834.1:0-14628 GCA_004027915.1 Capromys pilorides
AAGAAGAAGAAGAAGAAGAAGAAGAAGAAGAAGAAGAAGAAGAAGAAGAAGAAGAGGGGGAGGGGGAGGGGGAGGAGGAAGGAAGAAGACCAAGAACAAGAGAGAGAAAAGAAAGAAAGAAAGAAAGAAAGAAAGAAAGAAAGAAAGAAAGAAAGAAAAAATCTCAGTGGTTTATGTGTGTTGTCAAAGCAACAAACTCTTAACTATTAGTGAAATGAACACCATGTGGAGAACAGCGTCAACCCAAATTGAAAAACACAACAAGTCCCGGTACAGCATCCCCGGCACCGGGATGCAGTGAGCCCGACACCAAGTGTTGATGTAGTGGCGTGCACCTGTAATCCCAGTGCTGGGGAGATTGAAAACAGGAGAATTTGTATGAGTCCTAGCTGTGTAGTGGGACCCTGTACCAAAGACATAAAATCAGAGAGAAAAAGAAAGAAAAGAAAAACCAAGTCAGAATCTCCAAGGAATAATTATATTGGGACTAGAAGGGCACCACAAAAAAAAAAATACAGACATCATAGTACATTCTGACTGTATTCACAGGCAATCAGGCAAAGGGAAAATGTTTAAGGCAAAAATGAATTTATAACAGCATAATTTGTAAGAGCTAAATACTGTAACAACCCATATACTCATCAAAAGAAGAATAGATAAAAAAAAAAAAAGGTGGAGCTTTTATCTGTAATGGAGTATTATTCAGCCATAAGGAATGAGAAAATGAAATTTTGGTTGTTTGTTTATTTCAGAGATCAAACTTGGGCCTTTGCACTTGCCAGGCAGGTGCTTAAGCCGCTGAGCTGTGCCCCAGCCCAGTGTACCAACTGTTATAACCGCTCTACTAACCCATTTTGAAACTCGGTTTCGTTATTGTGTTTAACTTTTTCTTCTCTCTAAAATTAAAAAAGACATTGGGGCTGGCGAGACGGTTCAGTGGTCTAAAGCACCTGCTTAGGAAAGCTTAGGCAACCACAGGGACCACGGTTCAATCCCTAGCACCACATGCTGCACCAGTGCCACCCCCAGGGCAGGCTGAGCCAGCCACAAAAACAAATAAAAATAAAAATTAATTTTAAAAAAATAATAAAAAAATAAAATTAAAAAAGACAAAAATGAGGAATATTATCTAAGATATTTTTAAAGCAGTAATCCTCAGCCACAGTTGAACAAAATCGTAGCTAAATAAATGCCCTTGTAGAAGTACTTTTCTGTGTATAGGGCTGCTGTGGGCTTTACAGAAAGTTTTGGTCTGGGAGTCTTTTGTGATAGTCAATATCAAGCAATTGTGTATAAGCACCCTTTCTTAGTAACCTCCTGGTATGATTTATTTTTTCTGGCTAAGGTTAACACAAGTGATTGTTTTCATTTAAACAGCTTTCAGACTTCTTTCAGAAAAGAAAGGCAAATAGTTAGAAATAAATTTCAAGCATTTCTAAGTTCCATAAGTGTTGATCAACACCTCCACTACACCTAGATTCTTTGTATTAAATGCTCACTACATCCAGGTACATTCTAACTGTTTTATATTGGATACATTTGTAAGTCATAGTATTGTATTTATAAAGAACAGAAATCCTTCCTGAAGATCAGCATGTGGAAAAGCACATGGTTTCTTCAAAAATACAACTGTGGACCTCGAGGTCCTTCGTATGTGGTGGCATAAGGACAGAGGAGGGAGAGCATCCGCAGGAAGAAGGAGAACAAGGGATTATGCGCCAGGCAGAAAATCAAGCCACTTCAGGGCTATTTGAACTTTACCAAAAGCAAGACAACGCGAGAGCTCTGGGGGAAGGCAGATCCTGCGTCACGTGGGTTGGGCGCTGAGGGATAAGCATGGGAACTGTTCACCAGGTCTCCATGGTGACATCTCTGCCTCTCACTTGCAGCACAACAGAGTCTTCTCAACACAGATCTCCAAGATAACAGTCGCTGAAGCAGCTTCTGCTCGGCACAGCCCAGAGCTTGACGATGATGCTGTCACAGCTCTCGCTTCCCCTGTAGTTGTGGCTGCGATGCTTTTTAGTGCACTCGAGCCCACCCACGCAGAGGGAAGTCCTCCTCTCCTTCCTTTACACCTGCTCTCCCACTCTCTTCTGTCCTCTAACCACCCCTTTCTTCCTTCTTTTAACACGGTATTTATCAATACACCAGGGCATCGCCTTGATTTAGAAAGTGAGACTTTATACAAGTTTAAAAAGTAGATGGAAAAGTGTCCCAGAGTCAGACAGCTTCACTTGCCTACTTTCGCCCGTCCTCTGCAATGAAATGGATCTCTACCCAGTTTCTTTCCTGGGCCAGGTAATTCTATGCACAACTTTGGAAGTGAAGATGCTTTGTACACGCAGAATTCACCGCAGATGCAATGTCTGTTAAGGACTCAGCTTCCTGCGCTGCATTTACCCGAGGCCCCATTCCGTATGGAGGGCATAAAATACACGTTTATTTCATTGAGTTGTCTTCCTTTTTTATTTTTTTTTATTTTTATTTTTATTATTATGGCCGGCTCAGCCTGCCCTGAGGGTGGGGCTTGAGGTACATATGGTGCCAGGGATCAAACCGTGGTCCCTGCAGTTGCCTAAGCTTGCCTAAGCAGGCGCTTTAGACCGCTGAGCCATCTCACTGGCCCTGAGTAGTCTTCCTTACCTGCTATAGTTCTTACCTGAATTGCTCTGTTCCCTCTGAGCAGACACACCAATATCTTACATCCTGCTCAGAGCACACTAGTTTGTGTCCTCTATCGTCTCGGTTCCCTCTCATCAAAATATCTTCCAATCACTGTCTCCCTTTCTGCAAATGCCATCCTTGAATTCTTCAAATGATCTGTGTAACCATGTATAATCCTGTCACATATCATTAAATCTATAAGTAGTTTTTGTTTTAGTGTAAGAGCTACCACACAGCTTTAAGCCTGGGTCAGTAACCGGCCCTGGTGAGTTCTCAGATCCCAAGAGAACAGAAGAAGTTTTGTGCAGCTATGGGGCACAAACTTGGGTGTCGATATCTACTTGGTGTCCTCAGGAAACCCACACAAGTTTTCTTGTGATAGCTTCAGAGTTTAGGTAAGCCGTGCATTCACACACCAGAAAGCTCTGAGAGTTTGATTCTGAGCTGCAGAGCTTCAAGCTGTAGTGTCTCTCTGGGTGACCATCTGCCCCAGCATTTCCTGCCAGCAGAGATTTAAAATATGTCCTCCTTGTGTTTCCTTCCTGTACGTGTGGGTAGCAATCCATCCAGATCTCTCTACATCTCTCCCACCTTCCTGTCCTTCCTCAACCTCTTTTCCCAAACGTCCAGATGACAGGAAAATGTCCGGTATAGCTGGGAAGATAGGGGAAATCATGGGCTTCCAGGACCTCTCCCTCCAGCCACCACCTTCTTCCCTCAGACAGAGATCAACAGAACTCTGCAGTCCCACTCGCCCTCAGATCACCCTGGGCCAGGTTCAGTCAGTGATCTGGCTTCTGAGGGATGCTTGAAAAGCAACTCTCTTTCTCTCCATGATTATTTTCAGTTTTACTTAAAAGCTTTTTTCTCTGGCCAGGACCAGCTTTCAAGACACAGCCATGTCTCTCTGGATAGATCAAGAATTAAAAGAGAACTATCTTTAGGTTTGAAAAACTTAGTCCTATTTTAGTTTAAAAAGATATGTATTTCTTGTCTTTTTTTTTTTTTTTTTTTTTTTTGTCTTTTTGAGACAGAGTCTCACTATGCAGTTCAGACTGGCCTTGAGTTCGCTTTTGTAGCCCAGGCTGGTCTCAAACTCACACTGATCCTCCTGCCTCCACCTCCCAAGTGCTGGCATTATAGGCATGCACCACCATGCCCTATTCCCTTGTCAAATTTAAGTGTTTTCTCCCACTAAACCTCATTTATAGGTCTGCAGTCTGTGCCAGCAATGAGAAAGAGACCAATGCGGCCTATTTGGCCCTGCTGTCAGGCCCCAGGAGGAGGCAGGGCATCAAAGGTAAGAAAACTGTAGAGATTAACCTAGCTTTGCAGTCACCATGTGGCTGCTCCATGTCCTCTGGCTTACCTGTGTCCCAGTGCTGACTGTGGTAGGCAGAGTAATGTGCCACCAAAGATGCCCATGTCTTACGTGACACCTGTGACTATTACTTAGCATGGTAAAAGGGACTCTGCAGATATAACAAGGTCTGCCAGCTTGGGATGTAGAGAGGAGCCTGGACCATCCAGGTGGGTGCAACCTAACCCAGGGGCTTCTATAAGAGGAAGGCAGGAGGATCAGAACCAGAGAAGATGCGATGGTGGAATCAGTGATCTCACTGCCAGCCTGGTAGCTGAACCAAGGGATGAGGGAAGCCTGGAAAAGACAAAAGAGAAATTCTCGGGAGAAGTCCCAGAGGAAACACATCCCTGCCAATCCCTTACCTCTAAAGTGGTACGATAATACATCTGTATCATTTCACACTCCTAAATCTGAGATACTCTGTGTCTTAGTTACTCTTCTCTCATTGCTGGGACAAATACCCAACACCTAAAATGAAGAAAGGAAAGATTTATTTAGCTCACAGTTACTGGAGGTTTCAGTCCATATTTGGCTGGCTCCAAGGCAGAGGGGCACGTGGCAGAGAGCAGCAGTTCATGGTGGTGGAACAGCAACAATTGCAACAGGAGAAACTGACCAACCAGGGGAGCAGAGAGTAACCGAGTCTGTCTGTCTGTCTCTCTGTCTCTCTGTCTCTGTCTCTCTGTCTCTCTGTCTCTCTTTATATTACATTCAGGCTCTCTCCCTCAGCCTATCCACCTCAGGCCACACCCATAATCCCAGCCATACTCAGACCCATAATCCCAAGTACTAAAACACATAATCCCAGTGGGCCATGAGTCAAGTCTCAAACTGTAGAAGTCCCCGCCCTATGATTGCATGAGGCTTTGGGAGGACAACTAGGCATGATCCATAACACTCTGTTATGATGCTTGAAGGATATTTATACACTACCTGTGTCATGGGACATTTTCCAAACCTCTATAGCAGGATTTTTAGAAATACAACTTTCTCAAAAGAGAGTTCTTCAACCATGTGTAAGGTCTGTCCCCACCCTGGGAGCATTTGATAAGATCGGAGGGACCTTGAGATCATTATGCCTTGGGGTGGGGATGGGGTTCCTCTAATGGTTGGGGAGCAGAGGCCAGAAACCCTGCCAAATACCCAACGGTGCACAGAAAGTCCCAGATACACAGCCAGTAGTGCCAAGGTTGAAGTAAACCATGAACTCTTCGAGATCTTATAAAATATTTTTTCTAGGGCTGGCGAGATAGCTCAGTGGACTAAGTGTCTGCTTAGGCAAGCACAGGGACCAGGGTTCAAACTCCAGCACCACGTGTCATGTGGGCCTCATCCCTGGGCATGCTGAACCAACCACTGAGATCAAGCATGTGGCATGTGCCTGTATCCCAGCCCTGGGGCATCTGAAACAGAGGATTATTACGAGTCTGAGCTGCGTAGTGAGACTCTATACCAAATACAATTTTTTAAAAAATGTCTTTTCTATCAGGCAGCTACTTTAAGAGGGTTCTTTCAAAATAACTTGAGCCTGTCTATCCCCTATGTTGGATACCTGGACAGAAAAGCATTATTCTTTTGTACTCCACCAACAGTAGAAGTCCAGCAGCTCCACCGCTACCACCATGTTCTCTCTCTCTCTCTCTCTCTCTCTCGCTCTCGCTCTCGCTCTCTTCCCTCCTCTCCTCTCCATCTTCTTTATCTCATGGATTCAATGGAAATGTAACTCTCTATTCCAAGATTCCTGAGGGTTCTCTAGATATCATGACATCGTTAGCTTTCACAGATCACTTCATGTATGCACTTCCTTCTTGGCTATTTCTGCCACACTGCTCATCACAAGGAAGTGGTGAATGTCTGAGGAGATGGATGTGCCCCTCACTCTTGCTGGACCACTCTACAACCTATGCACTTGCCCAGCATCCTTTGCACCCGCTGTGATGCTCTGCCATTGGAGAAGCTCCAGGAAGTCCCTTCCCATTCGTCTCCACATCCAGACTGCCCTGCGAAGCTAGGTTATCATGAAAGGCACTTCTGCTCCCAGTCAACATCTGAAAATGTCTGGAAGTATTCTGAGTTTTCAGAATTTGGGCAGGGCCTAGAGAAGAGCTACTTCTCCTGGTGTCTAGTGGTAGAGACCAGTGCAGCTGCTTAACACCTCACAACACACGGCCCAGCCTCCCACCCATGATTTATCTAGTCTACAGTGTCAACATCGAGATCCACAAAGTCCATGTTGAATTCCCACAGGAATTCTCCTGCTTAGCTCCAACAGCCATTCTAGAGGAATTTAATGGCCCTACCAAGGTTCTTGACTCTACCAGTGATTCTCCTGAAGCCCAATCTCACCCATCTTGGTGGGAGAGGAGGAACACATTCTAGAGAAAAGGGTAGTAAAGGCACGGCCTTCTTTGAAGCAAATTGCCTTTGAAGAGCCTACTCTTCCATAGGTGGGAGGTGGAAGATGAATATTGGGTCTTCCTCTGGATTATGTGGCCATGTTTCATGGATGGCTTCCAATGGAAGGGCTTGGCAAAACACTTTCAGGTCCCATTAAACAGCCTGTGGTATACCACGGCTGAGAGCTGGAGGGCAGCGTTAGGGTGTGCAGATATCCCTGTGAAGTACTTCTGCTCATATAAAAATATGAGCACTGTAGGCCCAAATTTTTATCCCATAATGATAACTTTCATTTTCAAAAATGTATATTTTCCAGCTAAAATGCATAAATAAACCTCATAAAACAAGGAAATACCACTTCATAGATGCTAGGATGAAAAGGACAAGTGTTGGGAAGGATGTACAGAAATCAGAACCCTTGTATGTTGCCAGGAGGTATGCGTGAGGTACACAAGCCCTATTCTGCTTCTTACTTTGTCTTTTCTGTTTGTCGATGTCCGTTCTCTGATACAGACATCACAATCTATCCCACCTCCAGCTCTACAAATTGGTGTGAAACGCACAATCCACAGAGAAATTAAACTGGGGCCGGGGAGACAGCTCTGTGGCATGCATTCCTGCCTGGAAGTGCAAGGTTGTGAGTTCAAACCCTGGTCCCACAAATAAATAAATAAACAAACTGGGTATTTTGTGAAGACAGGAACTTGTCTCATTTGCTGTTTAATCCCAATAGACATGGGTGGCATTTACTAAACAGTCGTTGGCAGAGTGGTGAGGAAAAATCCAGTTTTGAGGAGAAATGATCACTTCTCATAGGTAGTCTAATGCAAACAGAAAATATTGTAGAACCCTTTGCCTAAATAGGTCTCACTCTGCAGCTCAGACTCGTAGTGATCCTCCTGCTTTCAGCCTCCCCAGTGCTGGGATTACAGGCGTGCACCACCATGCCTGGTCTTGGTGGACAGCTCAGCACGCTTGTGGGCAGGGCCGGTGTGTGGCATGTGGTGCTGGGGACCAAACCCTGTTCCCTGCACTTGCCTAAGCAGGAGCTTAATCTGCTGAGCTGTCTTGCCTGCCCTCTAAGTTAGATTTTAAACTATTTCTCGTGTTGGGTAAGAAGAGCCTCATTAAGCAAATAATTGCCTCTTGGTGAAGATCAAGCCAGCAGAAAAATTTAACAGAAATCCAAATTCAAATGTAAAAGGACCAACCAAGACTCTTTCCTCAACTTTCCAAAACTGACCTCAAAGTGTGTCTGACCTCACACAGTTAGTTCCTTTTGTTTCTTTTCCAGTTCAATCTCCTCCAAATGGACAGCTCACATCTCTTGGAGCACTGTTATTCCCTTAAGCTGATACTTGAATTCCTTAGAAATAGTCTCTGTAGTTACCTAAAACTAAACCAAAGATGTATCTTCTGTTGGCAAATTCTTTTTCAAAACTAGACACAATCTGTTAACAAAAAGGACACCTGATTAAAAGGACTTTGATGAGGAGGACAAGGAATCAAAGCTCTCCCTAAAAGTAGGTTGGCAAACTCTTACTTACTGCCCAGAATACAAAAAAAAAAAAAAAAAAAAAGACTTTATAAAGTTTTCCCTAAAAGTCTCCTGTTTAGGACAAAGCGCAAGACTGCCCTCTAGCGGACGCTTTCCGGAATTGCTGTTTTCCCAGCACAATTCACAAGCTCCATCTCGCGGTGAAAACCATTAGCTAAGCCTCGAGGCTGTGGAAGGATTCGCTGAGAGGCCTAAGGTCTGCGGAAGCCAAGGACTTAAAGGTCTACGGGCAAACGTGACAGATATAAAAAAAAAAAAAAAAAATCCATCTATACACTATGCAGCGTACAGCTGAAGATTGTAATTTAATTGTAATTTAATTAAAAATTAAAAATAGAAATATATGGATAACATTTTCTTTCAGAACGCATTAACTTTTATTTTGGAACCAGAAACGTGTCCTTTTGTTGGCACCCACGTGTGTTAAATTTGTGTGGAGTTGTTACCTAAACACAGGATGCAGCCTACGTGAGCTGGGTTTGATTCTTGGCTTTACTCGGTCTCAGAAGGGAGCTATTCAGAAACCTAGATCCTCTCAGACACGCCTCTGCGCGGCTGCTAACACACGGGCGGGAGCTTCTCCTTATAATGTCACCGTCTTACATTTTCAGTCCCGTATACCACCCTACAGGTCGGGCCTCCTGGAGCAGGTAAGAGTTCTTCAAAGTTCCACCCATAACGGGCAGTCACTTTTTAAAAACATGAAAGCGATAAAGTATTCAGGGAAATCGATCTCCGGTGCACCACAGTTTTCATTGCCAGTTCAGCGGCATTTCTAAAAGCTTGTTCTAACTCAGAAAGGGAATAAAGCAATGCGATCACAGATGCAATGCGCTTAATAGCGTCCCTGTGGGTGCTTCTGAGGGGAAACTTTCCCAGCGCCCACCCCAAGGGCCAATTATACGGTAACAATCTCAGCTGTTTGGCGCTGGCCCGGACTGGTTTGCTTCCCAAGACGCGAGCGAGCGCGTTTCTTTCCACAACCCAGTAGCGCCGCCGCTGTGGGTCCTGCGCTCCGCTCCGTGAGCCACAGCCCCTCGGGTGGTGAGCGGTCTGCGGTGCCCGGGGGCTCTGCAAGCCCAGGCCTCGGCTGGCACTGTGCTCCTGCTCTAGTGGTGATCACGGTGAGATGCCCGCCATGGCCTCCATTCTTAACTTCTAGCAGCAAGCCATTCCTGCTTTGAATAAAGCAAGCAAGCGTGCGCCAGGCCTGTGTCCACGCGCAGCCTGCCACACCCAACCTCGGTTGTACTGCGAGTCCAGCATTAACACCATCCAGCCCAGGAAAAACATCACACGGGGGCACACATCTCCCACATTCAAATTGCCCGAAAGCTTCCTCTCTTCACAAAAATTAATTTTGTGATCACTACTGGGTGTCACGTCTGCAGGACATACATTCGGGGACCGGCGAAATAGCTAAGCAGACTAAGTGCCTGCTGAGGCAAGCACAGGGACCACGACTCCATTCCTGACACCACAAGCGGCGCCAGCCCCGCCCCTGGGCGCACTGAGCCGGCCACAGCGAGCCAGGCGTGGTGGCGCACACCTGTAATCCCGGCGCTGGGAAGGCTGAAAGCAGGAGGAGCACTGTGAGTCCGAGCTGCAGAGTGGGACCCTGTAACGACCAAATACCTTAAAATAATAATAAATAAATAAATAAATAAATAAATAAAGTCATAAATTTCTGAACCCCACACGGAATAAACAGAACTATTAAGTCTGAGGATTACTAAACATGCACATTAATCAGCTGTAATAGAAGATGTTCCCATTTTCAAACTTTTCCACAGAATTCATCTTTCAGTTTCTTAAGCATATTTCTATGCCATCGAGAGGCAGCGTGTGCCTGGTTACACTTCATCTTTGTAAATCCTTATGTCTTTTCAAGACACACAATTTCTGCTACATTCAGCATGAACTCTTTCACATCTTGCCCTCTGTGAAGAACCCACTACCTGCTGCATATTATTCAATTATATACTTATTTATTTTATAAACACCCTAGGTAAACACTGTTGACATTTCAATTCTCCCTTCAGTTTGTTAGGTTTCAATCTCATATTTTTAATCGTGTGTGTGTGTGTGTGTGTGTGTGCGCGTGCGTGCGTGCGTGTGTGTGTGTGTGTGTGTGTGTGTTTGGTACAGGATCTCACTACACAGCTCGGATTCACAGTGATCCTCCTATTTTCAGCCTCCCCAGAGCTGGAATTACAGTCACGTGCCACCGTGTCTAGTCTGATTTTTTTTTTTTTTTTCATGTCTCTGGTCTTCGTTCTTACAGTGGTCTGTTCTTTCATAACATTTCTACCAAATGTATATATAACAATGTTCTTTGGTTTTCAAAAAGGGGAACACATGACCCTCTCAGTCTTTTTTCCTACTTTTCAGAGACGCGGCCCCAAGAAACACGTTGCTTTTCTAACACTATACAAAGCTTTGACGTGACTTCCAAAAGCCAAAATCCTGGCATCGCAAAATGTGGCAATTATTTTCTATATTCGACTTCTCGATCTGGTCTGCTTCCACCTGATAGAAGGATGCGTACATTTCTACTGGGATGTTGATAAGCTCTGTTTGTGTGGTCTTCAAATCAAACCTAAATCTCATATAATAACCTAGAAAAGGATAAGTTACTTTAAAGGCCCATGGCTCTTAACCCTCCTAAATGAATAATACCAATGCTTAGGCTTTGTCCAAAGCAGTTATTCTGAATCTGTGAGGATGGAGTGGGAGTGTGGGTGCTCTTCAAGATCCCTGCAGGTAATTTAGGCAATGCCAAAATACGACCAGGGCTCAAGAGGACACACTGACGGAAAGCAGCCCGTAGCCGAGCCCTGCTGTCTACCTAAACATTTAGTACAAGCTACGGTGTCAGCCCTACTGCAACCGACCACAGTTCCAAAAGCAGCCCTAGATTATCTAGGGTGAGGAGAAGAGGGAGGGTTCCTGAATCTATGGGCACAGAGAGGAGAGCCGTGCAGAACCCCCGCAGGAACTCACAGGTGCTCAGGTGAGTCAGCTGACAGCCAACATGCAAACACCAGGCACCCCAGAAGGCAGGGACAGCCAGATGGGGTTAGCCAGCAAGCAGCAGCAACCCCACGAGAGCACCTTTCTGACAGCAGTCTGTGGAGTGGGGGAGACTGTCTCCTGGCCCGAGCTCTCCACCATAGGTAAGGCGGGAAATAGCGAGCCAGAGAGATGAGCTCGCTGAGAGTTCGCTGGGTCCCCAGCAAGCCCAGCCAGGTGGGGGAGGGTCAGCCCAGCAGGAAAAAGGAAGAGGTCTGGAACTCAACCACACCAAACTTGTTTTTTATTCGTACACATTTGCGGGGCGCAAAGTTTACGTTCCTGGTATGGTGTTGGGGCCTAAACATGATGCATCCTAATTCTCTGTCTCCTCCCTTTTCCTCCACTCCACACCCTCCATCTCTTCATCCCTGTACCATTTAAAAAACGCCTATCTGATCCAGTGAGATGGCTCAGTGGTCTAAAGCACCTGCTTAGGAAAGCTCAGGCAACTGCAGGGACCGTGGTTCAATCCCTGGCACCACATGCTGTGCCAGTAACGGCCCCAGGCAGGCTGAGCCAGCCATAATATAAAAAAACAAAACAAATAAAAAAAATGCCTATCTCCCTGCTTTCCACTATGCATTTTTATTTCACTCTTCATGCATAGTTTGGGTTTCTCATATAAAAGAAATCATGTGCACTGAGTTTTGTTTTGGTTTGGTTTTTTGTATGGAACAAAGAAGAGTTTATTGATCACACTGCATGAGACCAGCAGGTGAATCCAAGAGAAGATTGCACTACTCTCTGGGAGGAGAAAACAGTCCCACCAGCACTTGGGAGGTTGAGGCAGGAAGATCACAGAGCCCAGCCTGGGCCATTTAGTGAGCCTGAGACCAGCCTGAGCTACCTAATGAAACTGCTTCAAAAATTAACAGTGATTTAAAAAAAAAAATTTAAGAGTCCAAGCAGAATAGCAAATGTGTATGGGCTAAGGTTAGTGATGAGGGTCAGAATGATGCATGTGTGCATTCGTGCACAAAGGGAATTTTGACGCTCTATTGGGATGGAAGAAACAGGACCAGCAGTTAGATATGGTCCTGATGTCTGCACAGTTCTTGTAGCTTCAAGGTGGAAAGTTAACATTGTACCACAGACACAGGGCCCAGCTCAGCATTAAAGAAACAATGCTAAAATAACCCTGGCTCTCCACGGTCCCCCTCTGTCCCTGCTGCTGGTGTCCAGGCTGGGTTTGGGTCACTCTGACACCACATGCCTGGTGTTTTCAGCACCACAGCAAGGAGACGGAGCCAGCCCTGCTCCTGAGAGTTCTGCGTGTCCTGGTGCACTGAGTATTAACAGGCTCAAGAGACTAGAGAAGCCAACACTTGCTCCAGATATCAGCGTGGGAACGGAAAAGGAAGGCGCAAGAGCAGAGGTCTGGGCCCAGTGGCTGGGGGCAAAACCTTCTCGTGCTTATCCCCTTAGGTGAGTCGTCGCTGCTCCATACGCTAACCACCCTCTAGTGTTTTTTCTGTCCTTGCTGGATTTTCTCAGGATTTCTTTTGCCTGGGATGAAATCCACATTCCCTGGGAGCCGCAGGGATAGTTGGCACGGTGGCTGGGCGTGGAGCAGAGCCCATGCCATTCCTCTGGGCTCCCACTGTCTCCAATTGCTTCAGCTGAAGAGGGTACACCTCATCTGAACCCTGCTTGCCAAGTGACCTTGACAGAACCACACAGTTCCTGTGGGATCCAGCATCGCCCTCACAGACCTCCAAGCCCTGTCTGTGTGAACCGTTAAGGCATCAATAGCATTCCCAACTGGGAGACTTGAGGCCTGACCTATAGCTGTCGGCCTTGACGTTGCTGTGGGGCCACAGGAAGCGGGCCGAGACAGAGGCCTTCCAAAGGACCCTCCTCTTCTCTGGCTCTTCTCTGTCTTCTCCTCCCTCTCCCTTCTCCAACTTGGAAAAGCATTTTCTACACTGTGTGGTGTTAGAGAGCGAAGTGACAGAACAATTATTCTCCTGGGCATACAGCCTTGCAAATCTATACCTGGGCCAAAGCCCTCAGATCAGCCTAGAATTTGAAACCTTGCTCTTTGGTTCTCCCATAAGATCTTCCCTAAAGCAAATACATCTCCTATCTTAGTCTGTCCTGTGCTATACAACAGAATACCACATGTGGGGTAACGAGCAAAGGACAGAGATTTATGTCTTACACTTCTGCCTGGAAAATCCAAAGTCGAGCAGCCGTTCCCTGGCAAGGCCTGTTTTGCTGCTCCAGCATTCCACGGGGGCAAGAGGGGAGCAACTTGACTTCATGATAACCTTCACTCACTGTCTCGCTAGGTAGTTCGGGCTGGCCTTGTGCTGGCTTTTGTAGCCCCTAAGCCGGTCTCCAACTTGCAGTGATTTTCCTAGGTCAACTCCCAAGTGCTGGGATTACAGGCATGCACCGCCATGCCTGGTTCCAGGGCCAGTGTGGCACAGTACGCCCGGGGTTCTGGGGCCCCCACTGCATGTGGGGCTGGGGATCGAACTCAGGACCTTGTGCTTGCCAGGCAGGCTCTTAGACTGCTGAGCTATCTCCCCTGCCCCATGCTCACTGTTGTGATAATGAGATTAATTCTTTTATAAGTGCAGAATCCCCATAACCTACTCATCTCTTAAGGGCCTCAGCTCTGAACACTCTCTGCACAGGAGATTGGGTTGAGAACACATTCAAGCCTCGCACTCTCCTTCTAACTCCCAAATGACAACATTTCTGTCTTAATTATCTGGCAGGAGGGTGTAGACACAGCCACAAGGAGACCATAGAAAAAGAAGTTCACTGGTCCCAAGCACTGCAGATAAGGTGCTGTGAGTGGCTTGAACTTGGCAGCCCAGCCAGGAGGCAGGGGTGGGACCCTCGCACCCATCTCCACACGGCTCCATCCCCACTCCTCTGCTCTTGCCTCTAGGGCTGCAGGTAAATGCTGTCCACAAACTCCCTCTCCTCTTAAATTCAGAGAACCATAGGTGAGAAACCACAGAACGATACGAATCAATGATATCATGGCTTAAGTTTGGGGAGATGTTACTTAGCGGCAAACTTTCGTAAGTTAGGATGCAAGGAGCAAAAGCATAAGCCTGGTGCAAGGAGGAGTAGCAGATGTTAGAGATTCTTTCACAGGCAGTGTAGAGCTTGGCAGTGGCTCTTGGCTTCCGGTGTCTGTCTACAATGAATAAAGCCACTACGATCATTCTTGTAGAATGGAGGTGAGTTTTCAGTTCTCTGCACAATATTTTCTCCATTTCCAATACATTGCTCTGTCTAGTGCTATCTTATACAAATATTGCATTGGTAGATGTATCCATGCTACACAGCTGCGTAAGTTTTTGACTTCCGCATTTTGAATAAAATTAATTTGGAAGTAGAGAACTGCGTTTTGTGATCTTTCCATTGGTGTTATCAGTAATACAGAGGGACAAGCACAGAGGCAAATGGAAGCTGGCTCCAAACCTGAGAGTGAAGAAAGCCACTGGAATATACAAGACTGGGCGTGGTGGCGAGCACCTGTAATCCCAGCACTTGGGAGGGTGAAAACAGGAGGATCACTATGAGTCTGATCTGTGTGGTGAGACCC
>PVKN010023835.1:0-14537 GCA_004027915.1 Capromys pilorides
ATGCTGAAAGAATAGATGCCAGAGGTTGATTGTGGTTGTCAAAAATACTTGCTGAATGAATTAATTAAACCACTCTTGACAGCTATTTTAAAATATCATAAATATTTCAGTAAACAACCTAGTAATCAACCCAAATACCAGCAGAAAGAGGTAAAAATACTTATTCTTTGCCTATTATATAATTGTTTATCTAGAAAACTATACAGACCAACCAGAAATGTTAGTATCAATCAGTGTTAAATAAGGTGGTCATATATATATTTTTTTTAATTCTTTTTTTTAAAAAGAATTCTTTCTTTTTTAAATTCTTTCTTTTTTAAAATTTTATGTATTTGGTACAGGGCCTCACTATGCAGCTTGGACTCATAGTGATCCTCCTGTTTCAGTCTCCCTAGCACTGAGATTACAGGCATGCACCACCATGCCCAGTCTTGGTGGCCAGCTTAGTGCACCCAGAGTTCTGGAGCTGGCATGGCATGCATTACCGGCAGTCGAACCAGGGTTGTTCCACTTGCTTAAGCAGGCACTTAGACCACTGTGCCACCTCTGCAGCCCTATGTTTTTTTGTTTTTTGTTTTTGTTTTTGTTTTTGCTTTTGTTCTTTTGAGACAGGGTACCACTATGTACCTGAGTTTAAATTCACTGTGTAGCCCTAGCTGGCCTCAAACTCACAGCAGTCCTCCTCTCTTCACTTCTTTAGTGCTGGGATTACAGGTATGTGCCACCACACCCTACTAGAACTTTCTTATATATAAAAACAATCATACAGAAAATAAACTAGAAAAAAGACCTGGGTGATTCCCACTATATACATACACACATATGTATAAATATAGGTGTATGAATATGTTGTTAAATATAATTTGTGTGTAGAAATAAAATATGTGAAAAATCTAGAAAACTGCTATATATAACAGAAGGTAGAAAGAGCCTTTGTTTTTGAGATACAAATCTAGGACTGGTCTGATACCTCTGCTTAGGCAGAGCACAGTGGCTGGGGTTTGATCCCTGGCATGCCATGACAGTCCCGCCTGTGGGGCGTGCTGAGATGGGGCAATTGAGACTGGGCGTAGTAGCATCTACCTGTAATCCCAGCGCTTGGGAGGCTGAAAACAGGAGAATCACTAAGAGTCCAATCTACATAGTGAAACCTTGTGGACCCTGAAGACCCTGTCCTCAATACAGAAAGAAAGAGAAAAAAAAAAAAAGACACAAAGCCAAAAAGTTTCTTAATGTATACACTTAGTGCAATCCTAACAAACACTTAATTCAACTTGAAATTCATTTGAAAGAATAAATTTGGTAGAAGAGCTTATAAAATAAGCTCTTATAAAATAAGAACAGCAGGGCTGTGGAGATAGCTCAGTAGAATAAGCACTTGCCTGGCAAGCACAAGAGCCTGAGTTCAAACCCCAGTTCCGCAAAAGAAATAAATACTAAATAAATAAATGACTAGCAAGAGAGAATTTGCGCCCAACTAGGTATTAATGCACATTATAAATTCACAGCAACTGGATCTCAAATGGGGAGATAAATAGAAGGGACTAGAAAGCACAGAAATACACTCAAATACAGTATAAGAGATCTAGTGGCTGCTAAAGGAAGCACTTCACATCAATTAAGAATAACACCAGTTAATTCCAGCAGTCTGGAGGCTGAATCAGGAAGATCACACCAAGTTCAAAGCCAGCCTGAATTACATAGTGAGTTCAAGGCCATCCTCAACTACACAGTGAGACCCTGTCTCAAAACACAAAACAAGGGCTGCTCAACAAGCTCAGCAGATTAATGCACCTGCAAGCAGGTGCAGGGGCCGGGGGATCCCAGGGCCTGCCTTGCGGGCCCTGCCCCCAGGGAGCTCGGAGACAGCAACTGAGACTAGGCATGAAGGCGTGTGCCTGTAATCCCAGCTCCTGGGAGGCTGTAAACAGGTGGATCACAATGAGTCCAATCTAGTTGTGAGACTCTGAACACCCTGTAGATCCTTCCCTAAAACACAACACAATAAAACAAAACTAAAAAGAGCAATGATGCCAACTAGTTCAACAGCAGAATTGGAAGATCTGATGTCTTAGTTACTTTTTACTTGTTGCTGGGACAAATACTGACACTCAAAATGAAGGAAGGAAAAGTTTATTTAGCTCACAGTTGCTGAGGTTTCAGTCCATATTCAGCTGGCCCAAGGCTGAGTGGAACAGGGCAGAGAGCATCCAGTTCATGGTGGCAGAACAGCAACAAAATGGTGACAGAGGCAACCAACCAACCAGGGCGCAGAGAGCAACAGCCAGCATCTGTCTCTCTACTTCTCTTTATATTACATTCAGGCTCTTTGCCTCAACCTATCCACCTTAGGCCACACCCATAATCCCAGAAGGACTCAGACCCATAATCCCATCAGTACTAAAACACATAATCCCAGTGGATCATGACTCAAGTATCAAACTCTAGAAGTCCCTGCCCTATGATTGCATGAGACTTTGAGGGGACAACTAGACATAAGCCATAACATCTGAAAAACTGTTTAGCATTAAAAATGGTACCAGCACGATAAATTCTAAACATGTCAAATATTAAAGTATGAAAGCCTTGCCATAAACTAAGTTGAAAGCTAAATATCTGAATGAAAGAAAAAATGTTTCTACATATTAACGCAGGTTTTTATAAACAATCTGTAAAAGAAAAAATGTTTCTACATATTAACGCAGGTTTTTATAAACAATCTGTAAAATGAAGTAGAAAAGTGAACAAGGACAATTGCTAAAAATATAAGATGGACAATAATATAATAATCAAGCTGTATAACTCATTTTGATGTTATTGATGATTTGTATATTATTTTCTCTTCAATAAAATTGCAAAACATAATTTTCATCAATGGTTCAGCGGGGAGAGGAAAGCATAGTCACACCCTGCTAGTGTGAAACGAGTAAAATTCGTTTAATTACTTTGAAATATATTTGGGAACATGTATATCATAATTGTAAAAAGCACATAACTAAGAAGCACATAAACTAGCAAATCGACTTGGAAAAAGGAATATTCTAAAGAAACAATTACTTGTTAACAAAGTGCTCACTGTAAGCTTTACATTAAATTGGAACAAATGTAAATGTACTCAAATAAATGATCGTTTAAATAAATTATATCTAGTCTTACAATGCAGTGGCATGAAATTATAGAAAATGATGATGCATACTTGAGTTCTATTACATTTACAAATGCTGCAAAGATTGTTTAGAAATGTTACTATACATATAGAAATGAATAGTGATTTTATTTATGTATTAAAGCAGTGAAAACTTAAGTGAATACATGCACTGAAAAAAAATACTGCCCTAAAACATTGTGTTCATTATACCTTGGTAGAATTATAGTTGAAGTTATGCGTAAATTTTGTTTTCTTTCTCAACATGACTCCAGTCTACCTCCACCTTCTACAACAAACTCAGGTAAAAATCAGAAAAAAGCAAGGCTATTCTCATTTTTACAAAAATAATGTCATTATGTGAACTTAATTTGAAATATCTTCTTTTCAAAAAGTAATTTTTTTTTCTTGTTTCAGACCTAGCTCCCGGAGGTTCCGATGACTGGATTTATGATTTGGGGATCAAGTATTCATTTACAATTGAACTTCGAGATACAGGCAGATATGGATTCTTGCTGCCAGAACGTTATATCAAACCTACTTGTACAGAAGCTCTTGCAGCAATCTCTAAAATAGCGCGGCATGTCATCAGTAACACCTAATGCTTCTCACTCTGCTTCCGTACTTTCACAGATTCTAGAGAGACCAAATCGCTGGTCTCTAAGATTGATCAGTAGTTTTGACAAAAAGTTTTTCCATTCCTTGCTTTTGTCAAAGAACACAATATATGTTGCTTTGCAATTAAAAGATTCTCGTACACGCTCGCTTTAAGAGGCTGGACAGTGATCTTTTAATTTCTGCAGTTTCACTAGCTATCTCAAGCAACTGTAATGAACAGATTCACGGAGATCAGATCTAACCAACGGAAAGAAAAGGGGTCAGGAACGCCGTACACCCAAGTTTTCCTGTCGTTTCAAAAAACTTTTGTTTGCGCCCCTAAAAGCGCATTCCGCCTGCCTGTCACATACGCAGGCCGGGGACGCGGAGCCATGCAAACCTACAACAGATCCCGTTGCTCACCCAGTTTCGCCACTCACTAAACACTGTGGGATGAAGGAAAAGAATGGCTGTAATTACTTTCAACAACAAACATGACACTTCGAGCATCTGTTCATTGCAACTTTCCTGAAGCTCTCCAGAGCTTCTCAATGCTTGCTGCAAACCTCCACCGCCCAGCCAGCGCCCGCACCCCCACCCCGCCGACGTTACGCCCCGGGGCGTGGCTGTGGGGCGTGGCCTGCGCGTGACGACTAATCTGGCGGCCGGAAGCTGCCTGCGTCTACACCAGGACTCGGCAAACCTCTGATTTCCGGCGGCGTTTTGAGGCGATCCGCCTAGCGGCCTGGTAGTGTTTTCGTTTTCGTTTCCGTTTCTCACTTTTCAGACTCTTGGGTTTGTTTTTTTCCTACGTCTGGGTCTCGCTTGACCCTGGCGGAGTGGCGGGCGACCGCCGCCTCTCAGCCGCCCCGGAGCTCCTCGCTCGCCGAGGCCGGTTCCCGGGAGCCGCGCGTGCACTTTCCTCTCCTTGTTGTCCACTCCCGGGTCGGGGCGCGGGGACACACTGTCGCCTCCCCCGCGCTTCGGAGCGCAGGTAGCGGTGGCACCTCGGAACTACGCTTGCGGGGGCGACTTGAGGAGGAGGTGAGCGGTCATTGAGTTGGTGTAGGTGTCTGAGGAAGGTGTCGGCCCATGCTGGAATGGCGAAGCCTGAGTTGGTTACTGGTCCCGCAGCAGCAGCGCTTCGGGTTTTGAGCACTGCTCGAGCTTCCTACGCTTAACTCTGCTGTAGCTGTCCTTGCGTGAACCGCGTTTCTTGCTCTTGTGATTCTGACTCTCGGTGAAGGGAACAGGTCTACTCAGACAAAAGGTCTACTCCCTCCTAGTTGATGTAGGCGAACCCTTGAGTGATCTTCTCATGTGTATGCGATAGAAAGTTGCAAAATATGGTCTTAGTTTCAGAATCTCTCGTTTTACTTACTTCAAATCTTTTAGAGGAAAAAAAAGTATCTTGTTTTATTGTGTTTGGTCTTGTTTGTTTCTCGAGAGAGATGACGATTTAAGTCCTGGGAGTTGAGAAGAGCTGCTTTTCCTCACATTCTCAAGCTATTTAAGTGTCTTGTTAGAAACTGGAGACGAATAAAAGGGCCTGTAGTTAACGTTTTTTCTAAATGAATTAGCATAATTTCTGACTGGAAAATAATTCAGAGTTGGTAATACTTAACATGATATGATAAGAACTTGATTGTAAATAATAATGTCCTGAAGTGCAAGGTTCTGAGTTCAATCCCCGGTTCCACAAAAAATAATAATGTACTGAACCATTTGGGAGGCTTTTAGATCATTTGAACTACTTCGAAAATTTTGGACATGTGCATTGTCCAGGTTTTTGGATTTTTAAGAAAATCACAAGTTTGGAAAAGGTCTTCACACCACAAAACTTGAGGTACTATTCTAGTAAATCCAGAAGACTAGACAGTACATTCCATGTGCGTGTGACTAGTTAGCTTTGCCTGGTTCTGTAAGATTTGACATTACTAAGTGTAAATAAACAAAATAAAAGATAAGAGGGCAGGAAAATGTGTTTTAAATTGGGATGTAAAATTATGCACTGCAGATATTTACTAGTAAGAATATTTGGCATTACTTTTAGTATTTCGAGGACAACAGTTTGTAGAGTCTTGTGAAAACAATGTATACAATTTGAAACAACTTCCAGTTTCTTAAATATTTAGATTATAACAAGACAGTTTCAACAAGAGACAAAGTTGATGCCAGCATGTAGCAATTTGTGTCCAAAAATAGTACTCTGAAACTTAAGACTTTCACTGTGCATCTGGTATGATCTGATTTTATCAATATATGGTCTAACGCATAATAATACAGTATAAATGCTGTGTAAGTGGCAGTTAATATTGTATTGCTTGTGGAATAATCAGAAGAAGTTTAAACATGTTCATTTGTAGACACTATCTAAGACTGTATCTTATTTAAGGTTTGTTGAATCCATGGATGCAGAACACATGCATATGGGGTGACAAATGTATGCCTCTTACTGTCTTCCTAATTATTGGTGATTTTTAAATTTAAAATTATATTTTGAGCTGTGCAAACTTTTCTTATTTTCATGTATGTAATACAAATTTAAAATACTAAAATCTAGTAAGTAGATGTTATTTTCACTTCTGTACGTCATTAAAACTTTAGAGTCACCAGTATTAATTTATATTACAACAAGGATTGGTCTTTATGTGTAAAAAACAAAATTATTTAATATATATTTATTTGCAAATATTTTGTGTGGATGTTAGTTTTCCCTACCTTTTTACACCACCACCACCCCCACTGTTATACAAAGATGGAGATGTTTTGCCAGGTAGTTATTAACAGTTGAATCATTAACTGGTATGGAAATATATAATACAGGTATAGTTTTAGGTTTTTTTAAAAATCTTTGGATGTTCTATATGTAGCAGCTGTGTTCGTTTTATAATAGCTGTCAACATGGGATGTCAACTTAGTTCCATCAGTTATATTTACAGTTCAGTTTAGAAATGTTTTATTCTCAAATTTACAGGTTAGCAACCTGAAAAGTTGTTTCATAGAATTCTTTTTTAAAAGTTCCCTTAAACTCTGTTAAATAAATTTAGCTATTTTTTCTTTTTAAGAATATGAAGTGTAAGGCAAGTGTGGTGGTGTACACCTATAATCCCAGCCTCCAGGAGGATGAGTTCAGGATCAGCCTGAACTGCCTCAAAATTAAAAAAAAAACAAAAACAAAACAAAACACACACATTTACAAAGAATATGAAGTTTGAAGACACTTTGTTTTTAATGCGACCTTTTAATCTTAGAAGTTCAAGATATAGGGGAGATAGCTTAGTGCTTTAAGCACTTGGCCTGGCAAGCCTAAGAACCTGGGTTTTGATCCCCTGTATCACATACCATGCTGGGCCTGAACCATGCTGGTCAGTGAAATCAGGTGTGGTGGCACACTCCTCTAATCCCAGAACTGGGGAGGCAGAGACACAAGATCACTATGAGTCCAAGCAGCGTAGTGAGATGCTGTACCAAATAAGTAATAAACCTTAAAAAAAAAAAAAAAAAAAAAGTACAAAATACAGGGATTTGTCCTACTACTGTATTTGGAATATTTATGTAGTTTTAATGGCTTCATTGTGTCATTATTACATTATTTAATTTACTAATACATTATTTAATTTAACTCATTCTTTTATTTGTGCTGCTGATAGCTGAGACAATGGAAAACTGTAGTAATAGATTGACGATATCAAAACTGATACAATTTGAGTATCCCTAGTCTAAAAATATAAAATCTGAAGTGCTTGAAGTAAAAACTGTTTAGGTGCCAACATAACATTACTAATGCAAAATTGTACCCCTAATTTCATGAGATAAGTTGTAGTCAAAATGCAGGTGCACTAAAAATACTGTATAAAAATACCTTCAGGGTATGTATATGAATTTTGTATTTCAACTTGATTCTCTCCCCAAGATGTCTTTTCAAATAATTCAAAATCTGAAAAGTTTGAAATTCAGAATAGCCTGGACCGAAGCATTCTGGAGAGGTAATTCTCAACCTATATATGTTTTATAACCAGGATTTTAATAATTTGTCTGGGGCACATGACAATTATTATCTTTATTCAGAAAGAGGCCCTTCTTTGTTTTTCTCCAGCATGTTTATGGTGTGAACCTCTGGGCCTATTGTGATCTGGATGCTTTTTGGAGCAAGGGAGCATTTCTCATTTTTAAGATTTTCTTTGTGTCTAAATCAGTAGACTCAAGGTGTCCTAGATTTTCATTTTCTTTTTTATTCAGAAAGATTATAAGAATTTCAGATATTTATTTACTGTGTAAATTGAGAGAAAAAACAGGCAAGTAACTGAAAAGACTTTTAGCTAGCATTGCCTGTCTTTGATAGTGCTTATGATTGGGAAAACCGTGATGATGTGTGTGGAAGTGCAATGGCCGCTTACACCAAAATAAAAAACAGAAGAAAACCTTATAAAAGAGTAAAGTAAATTAGCAATCTAGGCTAGATTTTAAAAGATATATATTGTGTTTTGTACAAGCATACATATAGCATTGTATTTACAAACCAGTGAATATCTCAATACTTCTATTTAAGTAACTGTTGACTAGTAGAAGTTCCTAGATAAATAAGTATTATGTTAGTATAATGAAATGCTTGAAATACTCTCTTAAAGAGAAGAAAGTTATTTTAGCTCAGTTTTGGAATCGAACATTGGACCCATCAACTGGGCTTTTTTTTTTGAAGGCTGGCAGACTGTTGCAGGAACACATGTAAAAGCAAATTGCTTGTATCACAAACCAGGAAGCAGAGAGAAAAGAATAATTGGGATCCAAGGTCCTCTCTTGTGACCTAAGGGCCCAAGGACCTAATATCCTCCCACTGAATAAAGATCTTAAAGGTCCACTCTTAAGGTTCTGCAGCACATATCAGTGCTGCCACCCTGGGGACCAATCCTTTTCGTAAGGACCTTTGAGAGACATTGATCCAAACCCTTGCAGACAGCATTCTTAATTCCTACCCCTTTACCTTTGTCTCAGATATCTAATCCTTCTATTTAATCTAGGCCTGGTATCAAGATGTGGTAAAGCAAGATTGGGCTATAAAGAAAAAAAGAGAGTCCACTTTTGCTTTGTTACATTTCTTCCGTAAGTTAGATGACTTAATAGTAGCTGGACGTAAAATTCATGGGACTGTCACACTGTAGGTCAGTCTTTAGTAGTTCCTGATGTCATCTCTAAAAGCAGTTTGTGAGGCACAGGCAAGAATACAAGAAGGTGGGAGTGATACGTAAGTCTGGATCATTAGTCTTCTCTACAATGCCCTTTACATAGTAATTAAAACTTTGGAATCTTCAAAACTTGTGTTAGGATCTAGGATTAGAGTGAAATTGTAAAATTGCTTTCTAGCGGTGAGTCAGAGAATAGTGTTGATCTGAACAAAGATGACCGCAGAATAACAAGAAACAAAAACAGTTAATTTCAAGATCCGTCAGAAAAATAGGAAACATGGTAAAAGACCAGTCTTGCAGGTGTAATAATAAATAGCTTATTGTCCCAGCTCTGGAATCTGCTACCATTGTTGTTTGTTTGTTTGTTTTTTGAGAGAAGGCTATTGTAAGAAACTTGAGACAGAGACCAGCAGAGAATACCAGGCCATGTAAAGGCAGCATGGCATGGAATCTTTTGTGCCTTGGTAGGTGCAGGCAGAGGGTAGTAAAAACACTAGAGATCAAAGAGAAGTGAGCTTCTTTTATAGGGCTTAAAAGAAGGCATGGGATTTTAGATGGAAAGATCTTAGTAAACACCGGTGGTCAAAAATTCTTTAAATGTCTGGTGTCTCAGTGGGCAGAGTCCTCAGATCTGGTGTAAGTGTACCGATGTTTACAGATACCCTGATGCTTGAAAGATTCTATGCTGTGTCTTGTCTTTTCTTTATAACATCCTGTTCATATTTTCTGAGGGCAACACTCATTCTGGGGTTGTAGTTTTTGCTGAGAAGTGTGGCTTTCAAAAAAAAGATTGGCTGGTGAAGAGTCCCACGTGAGTCCAGGCTGACCAGCTATGTTTATGTTTAGGGTACTCAAGTTGAGAGTAGTAAAGGTGTTGGAGACAGAACCAACCCATTTCTGTTGCTAGTGGAGAAAAAGAATGTAAGGGGTAGGGCCAGTCACTTTGAGGCAGTAGGGTGAGATAGACCACTTATGAGGGAAAAAGTGTCCTTCAAATTGTATATAAGGACATTTTGAACCCATTCAATTTTAAGTTTATTAAGAAATTTTTATAAAATTGAATGGTTGAACACAAGCTTAAATATTACATGTTTCTCTTATAAGAAACAATATCAATGCACAAGAAAAGATGGATAATAGGGAAAAAGGGAGATGGATCTTTAGCATAGGGGAGGACCTAAAGATGGAGGGATGGGGATATAATGGAACTTTAAAGTTCTTCTCAAATTTTTATATATTTCTGTATACTTTTTTTCTGTGTGTGTATATATGTATGCATATATATACATATGTATATATATGTAAACATATATGTATACATATATATGTACTTTTTTTTTTCTTGAGACATGGTTGCTATAAAGCCTAGGCTGGCATCAAACTCTTTGATCCTCTTGCCCCAGGCTCCTGAGTGCAGTGCTTAGAGACATGTGCCACCAAGCTGTCTTGTGTGGTAAGGGAAATTAAAATTTTAAATAAAAGCCCCCCACCCGCCCACCCACCCAAGAAAGCCTGCCAAGAATGCCTCCCAAAACATAGTGGACACTTCTGGGCAAGCCTGGTAACAGAGCATTCATTCCTTTGTGTTTGTTTGTGTGTTACCAGAGATGGAACTCAGGACCTTGAGATTGCCAGGCCAACACTTACCCACTTGAGCTATCTCCCCTGCTCTTCATTCCTTTGTGTAACCCTATTTTTATTGCCTTTATGTAACTGATGGCCTTGCAGTGTAACTTGAGATATCTCTGCTGCCTTTGTATAACTGATGGCCTTGCATTGTAATTTGATATATTTAAATTACTTCAGTGGCTGGGGAGATAGCTCAGTAGAATAAGTGCATGCCAGGCAAGGGCCTGAGTTCAATCCCCGGTTGAGGGGGGGATGCTAAACTACTTTCACAATCTGTGATATCACCCAGCCTCCAAATCATGATCATCAAATCCTTTATACCAGTCTGTTTGCTTTCCCATAAGTACCCTGAAACCCCACCAGGCAGGGCTCCTGACTCTTTGGGAGCGATCCTAGTGAAGCCCACTGATTGTCTTCTAAATCTCCTCAGGGCTGTGTCTTCCCATGTTTGGTCAGTTTTCTATAACAATATGTATTTATTTATATTGAATCCTATGCAGATACAAATTGTAAATTGCTGAGTTAACCAAAACTATAAATTTTCTAGGTCTTTTAGGTCTTTTGTCTTACTTTTCTCATTGGTGAGACAAAATACCAGAAGACCTAAAGTTAGGGGACAGAAAGTTCATTTGGCTCACAGTGTATAGAGGTTTCAGTCCACAGTCACCTAGCTGCAAGTCAGCTTGGTGTGGCAGGTTATAATCAGTTCATGGCAAAGCAGGGCAGGCAGAATGCAGCAAGCAAGTAACAAGCAGCGACTCTTTCTGTCCCTTATATTCCAGAGTACCAGGCCTTTCGGCAGGTAGCACACAGGGTGGAGGCAGCCTTAATCCTACCTAGAACTATTGCAGACCAATCAGTGGACTAATTTAGTAGTTACACACCCTTGATCCCAGCAAACACACTCAAGATCCAGCCACCTCTGAAAAGCTCTGCCTGTGACATGAGGCACAAGCTATGAAAGTCTTTCTTTATGCATAGTAAGTGAAAGTTCTATCAAATCTTCCTCAGTTTGTTCACGTTTAAACTGAGAATGAGTTCAAGAAAAATTAAAGATTATAAGGCTGGCATTAATATGCAGAATTGGTCATAGTACTTTACTGGGAGAACAGTTGATGTGTAAGTGATTTTATGTTGCAACAAATTCTTATTTACATGACACTGGGCTAATTTTTATAATTTCTCATTTAGTGTTATTTTCTCTATGCTTTGGATCTCTTATATCTTGGATGTTAAGCTACCATATTGTGTCAGTTAGTTTTCTTCTTGATTTGTCATGTTCTAGGATTACAGATGTTCTCAATTTTTTAATGTTTTACAAAATGCAACCTGGAGAACATTGGTTGTTTGTTTGTTTGTGGTCCTGAGGAATGAAGCCAGGACTTCGTGCATGCAAGGCAAGAACTATCCCACTGAGCCAGATTGCCAACCCCAAGGAGAACATAATTTAACCAAACATTTTAAATTTCTATTATTGGTTGTTTTGATTTAGTACTTCCATGATTTAATGTCCTCTCAAGTGATATATCTTTACTTTGAGTCCTTATTAAAGAACATTTGTGATCTTTGTAAAGATTACTTCCAACCCAGGTGGATAGTGCAGACCTGTAATCCCAGCTAGTTGCCAGGCTGAGGCAGGAAGATCAAGTTGAACATCGCCTTGGGGAATTTAGTAACACCCTAAATTGACTGGTGATACAGCTGATTGCATGGCGCTTGAAAGACTGGGTTAAATTCTCGAGAGAAAGACTAGTTCTTTACCCAGTGGAACTTTCAGGTTTTTTTAGGTGCTGTGCTTTATTCTGATAACTTCTCATGACTATTAAAGTTTAAAGTATGGTATAATTTAGTTTCTTTTTTTGCCTGTTCCTGTCCAACGGTTCTCACCCACTTCGTACAGTTGTGGTTCCTGCCCACACTGTGAAACAGCAGTGTATGCTGTATAGTATTCTTGGTCTAAAATTTAATAGTGTCGGGGGCCGGTGAGATGGTTCAGTGGTCTAATGCGCCTGTTTAGGAAAGCTCAGGCAACTGCAGGGACTGCAGTTTGATCCCCGGCACCACATGCTGCACCAGCCCGCCACCAGGACAATCTGAGCCAGCCATAAAATAAACGAACAAACAAATAAAAATTAAATAAAAATTAAAAAAATAAAATTTAATAGTGTCCTAATATGCATCATATTATCTGTTATTTGATATTTTAATGTCTAATTAACTTGATTATATGAGATTAGCTTTGTATGACTTTGAATTCTTACTTTTTTTTTCTTTTTCTTTTTTTGGGAGGGAGATAGGCCTTGCTGTGTACTTGAGGCTGTCCTTAAACTTGCAGTGATCCTGGTGCCTCAGCCTCTTGAGTGATTTTGCCTCCACACCTGAATAGAAATATTTTTATCATTTGTCTTTCTTTTCTTGTTGGTGAAATACTTTATACATTGCTTCTAGCACCTGTAATTTTTATGACAATGTAAGATAGATTAGAGAAACACCTTCACTTTCTAGTTTTATAGCTTGTCCTATTTTGTAAAAAAAAAAAAAAAAAAAAAAAGTCATTTTATCGAGCTTGAGGGGCTTTTTATTATTGTTTAACCAGGAAATAAATATCTTTGCTTTTCTTTGACCTTTCAAAAAAATTAGCATTCATTTTTCTTTTGTGCTGGTTTTTGAGGCTAAACTTCTGCAATGACTTAAACTGTATAAAACATACAGCATGTGCTGAGTTTGGTATGGTAGCACATGCCTATAATCCCAGCACTCAAAAGACTGAGGCAGGAAGATTGCCTTGAGTTTAAGGCCATCCTGCATGGTGTAGCAAGACCTTGTCTCAAAAACAAAACCAAAAGACATTGTTTCCATTATCAGTAAAAGTTTCATCTGGTTTTTACTTTTCTGTTTTCTTTAATGTATCTTTTTCAGTTAGCCAGTTCTTGGATAACAATTTTTCCTTAAAGGATAGGGTTGTTAAATTTCAAAACCAAACAAAAAATTTCAAAACAGTTTTTATAAGTAAGTTGTTAAATATTTTGTGGTATTTTTTCTAAGACTGAATGTACTGTGACAAGTAATACTGGTGAGTAGAATCTTATTTGTTAGCTTTGCAGAAGGGATACCGATTTCAAAGCTGTTACAAATTTAATAAGGCATGTTTTATAAGGTACCGTACTTTTGTTTATATGTCATTCTTTCCCCTTGCCAAGAAATACTCAATGTTCTCTGCAGCTTTTTCTCTTTGTAAGTTATACCTGTTATTTAAAGAATTTTATCATTTTGCATCTTTCTTTTTTTGTTAAAGTAGTACAAAATGTCAAAAATTAGGAGGAAAGTCACAGTGGAAAATACCAAGACCATATCTGATAGCACATCACGAAGACCCAGTGTATTTGAGAGGCTTGGACCCAGCACCGGCAGTACAACAGAGGTGAGCCAGTCACTCATGACCACACATTTCTCTTAAATCCTGTTACTGAAAACAGTGGTCTGCATTATAAAAGTGAACAAGTTGTTAGGAGCTGGGGAGTAGCTCAGTGGCAAAAAATGCCTACCTGGTAAGCACAAAATCCTGAGTTCAATCCCCAATAACCCCCCCCCACCCCCGATTCTGAACAAAAGAGAACAAGTTGTTTTTCTTGAGAATGTTGGTTTAATAAATTTTATGAAATATGTTTTGTAACAGTAAAAAAGATGGTAGAGTTTATAGGTTTTTTCATATTTTCTCTGATTATTTTGTTGTTGGGAAGGTTAGCTGGAGTTTTGCTAGCATTTTTCTTAATTTTGTCCGATTAGGATCTTTTTTTCAAAAATAAAATCAAATTTATGCAATAATATCTGTCTCTTAGACACAATGCCGTAACTGGCTGAAGACTGGAAACTGCCTCTATGGAAACACATGCAGATTTGTACATGGTCCTTCACCTCGTGGGAAAGGTTACAGCAGCAGTTATAGAAGGTAAACTGGGAACTTTGAACTTCTCACATAC
>PVKN010023836.1:0-14793 GCA_004027915.1 Capromys pilorides
AAAAAAAAATTATTTGATACAGGGTCTTCTGACACAGCTCTGACTCATAGTGATCCTCCTCTTCAGCCTTTCCAGCACTGTGAATATAGGCCTGCACCACCATGCCCCGTTTCGGTGGCCAATGGGGTGTGCTTGGGGTTCTGGGGCTGGCACAGCATGCAGTACTAGTGACTGAACCTGGGTTTTTACACTTGCCAGGCCAGTGCTTAGACTGCCAAGCTATATCTCCAGCATAGCAGATGCTCTTTTTGAGTCTTTATTTCATGTGGACCCAGTCATTCAAAACACATTTATGCTCCTTTGTTTGCATGTGACAGGAAGCTAAATGACTTTTCTGATTGGACAGTTTCTACATGGCATGATACCAAGTGACTGATAGGATGATTTTCCTGATTCAGTTTTATTGGCATGAAAGAGAAAATCCGGGAATTTTGGACACAAAAACTCCATTTGTTTATCCTGGGAGTTCTCGTAAGTCTATTCACTAACTTCTTTTGCCCCATTGAGTGTACTTCGTGCCTGCCTCAATAAATGTGTACTTCTGCTGCTCTTTTTAACCAGTTCTTCATTTGGAAGACTGAGAACCTGGGGAGAAGCCCCACAAGGATCTCCACTAACAATTACTATCGATTAAACTTGGAGACAACCTCAAAAATCACTTGGTTCAATTCAACTTCATTGGGTAAATGAGATCAAAGGCTCCTAAGTGTCCTAGCTGGGGAACCCGCAGAATAAGGATGCTTGTAACATAAGGGCTTGTGCCTCATAGCAAGGGCTCTGGAGGTTTAGATGCAGCTTTTGATGAGAAGCTCCTTCGATCTTGTTGAATTTTAGTGTCTTCCCATCCTTCTACCAATGGTACTGGACTGAAGCTACTTTAACATCAGTGGGCTTTCCTGTCACGTGAATTACTTTTGAAAGTGATCTGGACTTGAAGTACTATTTTATTCTTTTAATAATATCTTTCCTTCTCATATACAGTTATATGTTTGTTCTCTATTGTTAAGCTTTAGCTCCAATGGAGATTTCACCCTGTTTTTATTCTACTCACTTTCTTCTTGAATCTCATGGAAAAAGAAAAAAAGCCCATGTTGTAAAGTATGTCTCTGAAGTTGGATTCTCTGAAGTTGAAGAGTGAAGAGATTTCGATAATGCCTGCTTAACTGAAGGAATTCATAGATTTTTAAAATGAAGGGGTCACTTACATCTTCTAATACTTGGACCTATGTTTAGTTATAGCTATCTTCACCTTGAGAAGAAGATGTTACATTTTGAATGGGTGAAGGTCATAGAGGAAGAAGGAGAGGAGGTAAAGGATTGTCTTCTCTTCCAAATGCCATCTCCGTGCTCTCATGAGATGTGTCTCCCGCAGAGCCTTGTTCACACCCAGGTGGTGAGGCTGATCACAGCACACAGGGAGCACATTCTGCAGATCCAGGTGAGTACAGCAAACCGTCAGTTCCACCCATCTTGGGAAGCATCTGTACTCCAGGAACATCTGCCCAGCACTCCTGCTGTAGGCTGTGCCTGTGTCACAGTGCTGCTCTGGGGCTAATGTTCTTTTCATTTTCTTTACCCCACAAGTAGAGACTATTTATATACACCAGTCTCTCTCTGATGCATTTATGTCCCTTGTCATTTTTATTGCATATTCTAGCATAGAGTCTCTGCAGTTAGAGTCTCTGCAGCTACACCCCATCCATGCCATGGGATGTAAAATGGTTTAATAGTAATGACCACCTTGAGTCACATACTGCGTGGTGATGCATAGGAAATGTCATGCTGCTTATGTGTCTACCACTCAGGTTCCACAGAAAGACTTTTCATTTACATCAAGAAGAATTGGATGGAATCTTTTCTATTCCAGCCAAGTGTTGGAGAATACAGACACAGGACACAAAAGCTGCTGACAAGAAAATAATTTGAAGCTCATAAACAGAGAAAGGTTGCAGGTAGGTGAACAGCCAGCTGAGTTCTGCTCTGTAGCTTAGAGGTATAACAGATAGGGCAATACCTGGAGTCCATCCAGAACAACTGGATGAGCAGACTGAGATTTTTAGTTTTGGTAAATAGCAACATAGAGCTTACTACAAAAGGATGTTAAAACCAATGATGTAGAGAATTTTCACCTAAGCCACCCCTGACGTCTATTTCTTTGTAAGATGGTATGCATGTTACCCTCCAAAAGTTCAGGAGTTGGAAATGGGATCCCCCATTTATGTTGATAGTATTTGGGGTGAAGCCTTTGGGAGAAGGTTAACATTAGGTGAGATCACAGGGTAGGGGGCCCATGATGAGATCAGTGGCTCAGAAATTGAGTTACTAGGTTGCCTTGGTCTAGTCTTATGGTGCCCTCTGCCCTGTGAGGACACAACCAGTGGGTCACATTGGATGCCAGCACCTTGACACTGGACTTCAAGGCTGAGGGGAGGGTGGCCTGGGGCTCCAGTCAGGGCTAAGGGTGGAGGGTGCTGAGTGGATGGAGAGTTTGAGGGGCTCTCCCCACACAAGGGCACAAACCCTGGAGTCAGAACAGAGCAGGTTCAGGGGAAACAGGGAAGGAGTGTGTGCTTCCTGGCCACCACTCAAGATTCAAAGCACTGCAGAGAACCTTGGGGGTGCAGGAGCCAAGCTGGGGCTGAGTTTTGGGGAAAACTAGAATTAAGGGACAGAAAGGCCTGGTGCTAGCGAGTTGCAAATCATGCCTGTCAAGAGGCAAGCAAGCAAATTTCCAGCAGATTTTCTGGGCATGATGAGGAGTCTCCTTTTGCATCCTTTGAATGACCCCAGTGTAGACGCAAAGTAATGAGCAACCAATGATGCACACATGAGCACTATTTCCTCTGTAGCAAAATGTGGTTGAGAGCTATGGGACTGATGAAGATTTAAGCTTCCATTAAAAGTCAGGAAACCATGTTCCTCTCATTCTTTGTGTTATTGTCATAAAGACCTTGATTGGGAGAAACTTCCAGGTAGTTTTAATAGATTAGAGCTACTTGGGTTCGTAGGCATTTCCCATCCCATGTCTATGAGCTCATACAAAGGGACACCTGTTAGAAGGAGGGTCACTCTGCCATACAGGACACAAGCAGCATGTGAAGATTGGGGGTTGTAACTGGAGCGCTTCTCCCACCAAGTCACATTCCTTGTTACAATGACACCACGTTGCATGAGTGTGGGTCCTGCCCTTTTTTATTAGCTGTGTGATGTTGGACACATTTCTGCATCTACTGAAATGCCAGCTTGCTCAATTGCAAAATGTAGGAAATACTTACAAGGAGATTAAGTGGGATAATCTCTGTATAATACTCTGCACAGTGGTTGTCACATGGTTACATCTCGATTCTCAAAAACATTACTTCTTCCTACTCTATTGTTGATTCATTAGTATTTTACACTAATGACAAGCTCTTTGAAAAACATAGTTAAACTTGACAATGTGACCTAACCTTGAAAATGTATCTCCTCTGCTCTCCTTATTATATGCACAGATAATTGCTGCGAATTCATGAGTCAGTTGTCTTGAATATTGCTTGAGTTTCTTGGATAGTTTCTTTTCTATTACATTTCCTTTCTATCGAGACAGGGTATTGGTATTTAGTTCAGGCTGGCCTTGAACTCATTAGGTAGCCTCAAAGCCATCGCAATCCATCCTCACCCTCCCCAGTGCTGGGGTTATAGGTGTCCATCACCACGCATGACTTTTCTCTATTCTTTTCCTCACTCCAAGCTGTCAGTCCCTTGGCGTTTGGACCTCTTGGTTCACACCCCCAAAAGAGGCGGCTGTTGATCATTTCACTGTGGCTGTTGAACACTTCTCCCCTGAACAATGTGGCTCTCGGTGAGACATCTTTGGTACACTGACCTTGGGTTATCACGGTTGGGACATCTGTCTCAGCTGCTATACTTGTTGTAATTGAATGTAGCAACAGGACAAGTCTTATCCACCTTGGAAACCCTGATAACCTCTTTGCCTGATTTCCTAGGTAATAAGGATTTAGTAAGTCAAGTGAGTGACTAAAGATAAAAATCAAATAAATTATTCATGGCCAGCAGTGTTCATTGTTAAACAAGACCATTGTGTGTTGTAGTAACTATAGATGCCTGTCTCTCGGGCTGTCCCTTGGGCGTTTCTGGCTCTTATAGATCTGGGTAAGTCAGACCACTTGCCCACTTGTCCTCCCAGCAATTTCTGGAGGACTGACAGCTTCGAGTGAGGAAAAGAATAGAGAAAAGTCATGCGTCGTGATGGACACCTATAACCCCAGCACTGGGGAGGGTGAGGATGGATTGCAATGGCTTTGAGGCTACCTAATGAGTTCAAGGCCAGCCTGAACTAAATACCAATACCCTGTCTCCTGGTGCTTTCTGGCTTTCTGGTGCCACTGCTGGGTCAGAGAGCGTTGTCTTTGTCCTGCTGTAGATCTATAAGCAAAGCTCCGCCCTTTCTTCTTTTCGACTTTGGGAAGCAGTTGTCTGCTATATTACTTATGTTCGTTAATTTTTAACTATTTGGGGGATGTTGGGAGAGATGTTCCTTCTGGTGCCCTAGGCTTTCTACTCATAGGGACACTTGGAAGTCTCGCCAGCGTACAGCCGTAGGCCCTGAGAAGTACAACCCTGGCTTCACGTTAACACCTCCTGGCACACAGCAGGTTCATTCCTCACTGTCTTTATAGATCTGAGCCTCAAAGTCTGGTGATTCTGGGACCCCAAGACTTGCCAATTAATCTGAGCCTTGACCTTTGTAAATATTCATTTTCCGAGACTAAAACACTTAACTAAACTTCCTTATCCTTGCAATCAGAAGAATGCGAATATTTTTCATGTAAGCAAAAACCCTTCTGCCTCTACAGTGAGAACACTGCCTTTTCATCAGAACTGATAAAATAAAAGGTGCCTGACATCATACGACACTGAAGAGGGACTCGATGGCAATGGCCCATCCTCTTATGTGTCATTCACTTTCTACAGCAATTCACAGTAGCTCTTGCCCCAGTACGTGGGGAGAAGCCCCACATCCTATGCATTGTTGCACTGACCCATGGAACAGTTTGCGAGCACACACACGTACCCACTGGTCGAGTTCAGAAATCCTGTAGCACCAGAGAGCTGGGGCCAGTTGAGCTCATCAGTAAGAGCTGTTGGTAAATCGAAGAAGGAGTTCTAGAAAAAAAAAATAGCAAGATGTCATGATCAAAGTGGTCGCTGGTTTTCTGCAGGCAATAGGAAAGGCCATGGTCAAACCACTGTTCTCTGACTCTCTTCTCTCTTAGTGGTCCTGGGGATTAAACTTAAGGCTCTTGCCCTTTTTATGTTGAGATAGTGTCTAACCAAGTCAATGAGCAGCCTGCACTGGGCTGGAATTTGTGATTCTCCTACCTCAGGTCCCAAGAATGCTGGGATTATATGCTGAGCCATCATACCCAACTCTGCCTCTTTCTTTAAGAGCCTTTGGCACTTCAAGCAACTTTGCACTTCACCAAAACATTCACAACATTTGTTACCTCCTGCGTACCCCATTCTGCTCCTGTAAAGTAGGTGCAATATGTGACAGCTCACACATTTGAGAGCACTGCTTTAGCACTGAGGCAAACTTTCCACTCTTCAGCTTTCAGAGATTTTCTCCCTTGTCCAGTTTAGATCATCAGAAAGCTGATTGCCTGAAAAGTAATTGCCCCGAAGTATAATACACAAGCCTCCTCAAACAAGTCTTTGTGGAGTTCAGATCTATACCCTTCATCAATAAGGTGATTCCCCTTGCCTTCTGGGAGACCACAGACATTTCTGACAATCTATTTATGTTTTCTTTTCCCCGTAAAGATGCATGTGTACTCAGGACAGCTCAGGACTGTAGGAGGTTCACGGACCTCACTATGGTTTGGCTCCCCTGCAACTTACAGTGGAGTTTAATCTTCACCATGAAGTCTTAAGAGGTCAGAAACTTAATCTACAATGAGCATCAGAGGTGAGGCCTTTGGGAGATGCTAACAGTAATAGAATTCATCTGAACCATGTTTCTATGGCTGGTGCAAAAACACAGAATGAAAATGTAGTCAACTATGACCTCTTTCTGTTCCTTTTACATGTGGCTTCTGGGAACAAGTTCTTCCGTGATCTAATTTCCAGAGACAGCTCTCCTAAGCCGGTGTGTGTCAGAAAGGGCTGCTAGACTTAGCAAGTAAAAGTTCAGGATGTTCAGTTAAATTTGGATTCAGGAAGATAAGGAATAATGTTTGGCATTTGTACATTTCATGCATTGGTGTACTAAAATTTTTTGTCGCTGATCTGAAATTGAAATTTAACTCAATGTCCAGAATTTGACCTAAGCATCGTACTTAGGTTAAAGGCCCTAGTGGCCAGCCTTTCCTTTCCGCCTTCACTGAAAGGACACCTTGCTGAGTGGCTTCAGGGGGCCTCTTCATTTCTCCATATTAGAAACTCACACTTTCTTTGGGTGAACATGAATACCTCCTGCCCTCTTTATAGCTGTTTTGAAGTTTGAAGTAAATTAAAGGTCATTCCTTAAGACAAATTCATGCTGCCTTTTTTCTTCCTCCCCCACGATGGGTCTGCCTCTGTCTCTTATAGTAAATTTGATATGGAGGGAATGGAGAGAAAAGCCAGGTTATGTATCTTTCATTAGGCCTTTGAAAAATCTGTCTGAATTATTCTTTCTGATTAAAAATAGTGCATGTCTGTTATAAAAATTCAAACATCATCGTAATTTGTAACATAGAAATAGAAGCCCCTTGTCACCTTTCCCCACAGCATGGTTGCTGTGGGATGGGCACTCTTAGCAGTGTCACAATGTATGGCACAGATAAAATCTACCCTAGGTCTTGGAGAAAACTCAAGAGGTCTTTCTATTAAAGCCTTATAGAATGAGAACTCAAAATAATTATATTTTGCAGTTGTAGCCTGTTGAAGAGTTGAATTTTGTCTCCCCAAAAGGACATGCTGAAGTTCCAACCAGAGTGTGATATTACTGGGAGAAAGGTCCATTGTGTGTGTAATTAGTTAAGATGAGGTCATGGTAGACTAGGGTGTGTCCCTAATCCAATGATTTGTCTTTATAATAAGAGAAGCATAAGATCCAGAAATAAAAATACAGGGGAAATCCATATGATAAAGGACACAGGGAGGCAGGCTATGCCTCGACCAGCCAAGGAGTGCCAAGGATGGCCAGAAGCACCAGGAGCAAGAACAGAGACACATGAATCAGGGTTTCCTTCAACCGCTGAAGAGAAGTCAACACTGCCCATATCCTGACCTTGGATTCAGCCTCAGGGACTCTGGGATGATATAGTTCTGTTATTTCAAGCCAATACTTGCTTTGGGTGTATTGGGAAACTAACACATGACCTAAATTGAATAATTTGATGATAGTACTTATTCAGAGGGCTGAGATATACACCTTTCACTATGGTGATTTACCTTTAACCTCAGACAAATGCCCATCCCCAAATTTAAGCGCAGCCAGTATCTTAGGACGCCAAGTGCATTTTCATGGATCTCTGGCTTCCTCTGCTCCTCCTACCTTAAATGCTTCCTCCTCCCAAATACCAAACCCGAACTCCCCATCCTGTTCTGATCCCATGTATGGCTTCCAGCTTGGTGGAGACCAGAGGAGTAGTCAGGAAGCATGGCCTCCTGGGAGACCTCTGCATCTGTATAATTTATCCTTTAAAAGAACAGAAACAACTTCATTGAAAGAAGCCTTCTGGTGAATCGCAGAGGACCCTGGGGTTCCAAAGGTTGATACTTTGTCACCTTTTGGTAGCTGGCACCCATCACTTTCTGCTCAAAACTCCATCCTTTTCATGATTTAGCTGCTCTCTTTTCTGACTGTTATTTCTCTTGGTACTATGAGCAAAACTTTCCTCTCCTTTAGCTTTTATCCACACCACTGCCACCTTTTGGCTTATAATGAACATTTGCTATGGGATTTGAGGATCTTCAACTCTACCAGGAAGGACAAGAAAAACAAACAGGATGGATGCAACTCATAAGCTGTGTTTAGGGGAGATAGGAGGAAGCAGCAGGGCTGGAAGATGCCAGCAAAATCCATGAGCTGTGCTCTGTCAGCCAGTCATACAGCCTTTCAGAAGGGAAGTGGAAGATGTAGCCCTGGCCCACCTCTCCCACATCCTGACTCTGCCATCTGTGTGGTGGTGACTGCAGGTTCAGAGCTAAGTTCCTTCTTCTGCCTGGGGCCACACTGCCTTCCCTGAGAAGGAGGAGGTCAAGCCCTCTGCAGGCATAGAGGGGGCCATGTCTAATTCCCTCTGTAGGTGGAAGGAATGGTGCAGGAGTGGGAATTCTGAGTATGCTGCCAAAATGGGGAATGTGCTTTGCCTTGGTAACCAGAAGAGCTGTCTTCTCTTTCTAATGCCATACACTGGTGATAAAAATATGGTAAATATTTAAATTAAAATTTATTACATGATGTCTCCTCAAAATACTTCTCTCTCTTTGAACATATTTATGCTATCATTTCTACCACTTTCTGAAGCAGTTCAGGAAGTCCTCTTCCACGAATGTCTTTAGTTGTGCTGTTCTGGTTGCCTCAATGTCCTAAATCAATGTAAAGGACAAGACAAATGAGGCTACAATAGGGTATCTATGAGCCTGCCTTTCTGCTGGATAACACTGGGCAGCGGCATTCACCATATTTTTTGATCAGTCTTTTGTGAAGACATTTATGAAAGAGGGATTTCAGGACTGTTTCTGAAAGTGTCATAAACAAAGGCATGTTTGAAGTGAGGGGCATTCATGATAATATGTCCTTTATCATAATAAAATATTAGAAATTTAAATATTCACTGGATAGTTTGATCACTCATTCTACAGGAAAACTCCCTGATGTGGATACAACACCATTGGAAATGGGCCTATCCTCCATGCAGTGGTCATTCTCAGGTGGCTGGTAAAGTTCTTTCTGCAGTGGGGGGAGAGGAGGAAGTGTAGCTACTTGAGAAAGTGGTATGCAATTACATCTTTGGAGCTGGGGTCTCCATATCCCAGCATTCTTCCTATTCAATCTCTCTGACCATTCTCAATCTGTCTGGAAGAAACGAGTTAGATTGAACTTCCTAGGAGGCCCATTGCCATTCGCCAGGAAGCTGCTGGCAGCGCCCGTGACCTTGCCTGTGGGGTCTTATACTGCTGTGACAGCGCCTGGTGCTGAATCCTAGCTGGGGCCAGGATGAGTTTGCATGCTTAGCTGTAGCCCTGAAGGCCTGAGCAGACCAGCTGCATCGGGTTACCACAGTGATTTGATTAACTTCAAAGGAGTGCAAAGCTGTGTTTTCCTGATTAAAGTCTTAGACTCTAATTACAGTGTTGCTATGAAATTTTACTCATTCAAACTGTACCTATCAAGGAAGTTGTAGCTTTAACAGTGTCACATTTTCAGAAACTCTGATGACTATAGAAATATTATCTGTTTCAGCAGACTGATGGGAAGATCAAAGTCAGAGTGAGAAATAGGTTGACAAGCCCGACAGAGGTTCCATGGTATGCAAAGCATTATGGTTAGGCTGGGCCACCTACTGTTCCTTTCCCAGGACCCTCACAGGCATAAGAGGAGGGAAATTTATTGTCATGCAAAAGGAAAGAGATGAGCACACCATCAGCAGACTCAACATATTTTTTCTTCTTTTGTAAATATGACAGATAAAAATCAAAAGCAACTGTCATTAATTGCGAATGCCTTATGGACTTTAGCAACAAGAGAATGTTTAAATAATTGTACATGAAACAGTGAAGGACTTATTTACACAACATTATACCCAAGATATGTCAGGCATTGAAGGCAGGAAAAGTGCAAATTAAGATTTCCATTGCCAACTCCTGCTTATTCCTCTTGAGCATCTATGGTCTCAGGAAATCATTTTAAATGTGTCCTAACTGAACATATGCAGAAAGACTCAATATTTATCAAGAAAAAATTTTTGCAAGTTTAGAGAGTCTGAGCAATTCAGGGAGGGCTAGGTCAGCTACTGCGTTGCTTCCAGTTTTCCTCTTGACTTTTTATCAGTGACACAAATGTTTTATGTCTTAGGGGCTAGAGAGATAGCTCAGTAGAACAAGCACTTGCCTGGCAAGTGCAAGGTCCTGAGTTCAATCCCCAGTACCAAAAAAACCAAACCAAACCAAACCAAACCAAACCAAACCAAACCAAACCAAATGCTTTATGTCATAATTAAAATGTATATTCTATTTTTGTGTAATTCTGTCATTTAACATTCCTCTCTCTTTTTCCCTTTCCATTTCCTTCTCTGCATTTCTATGCACTGAGAAAACCCACTGGTTCTCAGTTTTGGTACATCTGTAGTAAACACAATGATTTGTATTTGGAAATGATCTTGAACTGCCATTTTGATAAGAAATTGATATTTGGGTTTCTCTAGTCTCTACTAAGTGAAAGCAAAAGTAATTCCATCGATCAGATCACACAGAACTAGTCATCGGGTTCTGCTTGTCTTCTGTTGATAAAGGGAAGATCCTGGTGGTTTTGATTCACTGCTTGGATCTCCCTCCAGCAATGCAGTGGACAATATGTGCAGTGTATTCATTTTCCTAATATGCTTAAGTGGGTTAGACCCAAACTGAGGATGTTCAGTACTACAAAGTTAGAGGGGACAGGTCAAATAGCTCTGTGGATTAAAGCGCCTGAAAGCAGGTACAGGGGCCAGGGTTCACTGCCATGCTGGCCCTGCCCCCAGAGCATGCTGAGACAGCAATTGGTGCATCTATAATCCCAGCTCTTGGGAGGCTGTAAACAGGTGGATCACTGTGAGTCTGATCTAGTAGTGAGACCCTGAACACCCTGTAGACCCTTTCCTAAAAAGAAAAAAAAGAATTTGCAGATAATCATTGTTTTAAAAAATATGAAAAGTATCATCATCAGTTAAGTAAATCATTTTAATGATTTCCTAGGAATTAGATCCTGAAAGAATATGGGGCTATTATTTATTCCAAGAAGAAAATCACTCTTGGGTGTTATAATAACACACAAAGTCTCCAGGCCTGCGGAACTTGAGGCAAAGGCTATCTGCTTGTTTCTGAGGCTAAAGACTCCCTGGTATCATTGCCCTTGTAGGTGGTGGTCATGAGGCTTTCCCCTTGCTCCAAGCCTTTCGCTCCCACAATGACCACAAGGCCACCACACTGCTGCACTGCTTGGACCCTCTACCTTATCCCACTAAGTTAGGGCCTTTCCTTATAGAGACATCAGATTGTGAGACTTTAAGGCCCTCATACATACTTCCCAGCCTGGGTCCCCCTGCTTTAGGCTTTCTTACATGACTACATCTTATAATGAATGTATCCCTATTGGTGATGCTAGAATGTACTTATTTCCTAGGTAATTTAAGCCAGAATGCGGGGGGAAGAAAAGCAGTATTGAATGCCTCTTATGTGATAGGCAGCTTGCACAAATGGTTGATTTAATAACACAACTCTGAGAAGCAAGGGCTCATCTCTTTCCCTTTTTCCTTTTCTGTCTTCTACAAACAAGCACTTGAGCAATGGCCGTTTATCAGATGCTGGGAGTTATTAGCTCTTAAAAAGCCACATAGATAACCTGATATCTATTTTTATTATATAAAGTTGTTTTGTCATTTAATATTATCAAAATTACATACTACATAATCTTAAGGTTAAAAAAAAAAAAAGGAATGCCTTGTGATGAATGTAATCATTATTTACTGCAAATGTGCTATAAGTTCTATGCATGTGTATATAAAATATGTATATAAGAAATAAAAAAAATAAAATAAAATAAATCTACAAAAAAAAAAAAAGCCACATAGACATCTATCTTGGACATAAGAGGGTCAATTCAGTAGCCGAGTCCTAACCCAATGAGCAGCATGGGGAGAGCTCCTTTATCACGGGTGCCTCTGGCTGCTGGATCCAGGCCCAGAGAATTGCTATGTTTTCTCTGGATAGAAAACTCCCACATAGCACTGTGTGAGTGCTAGGAAAAGCCTTTGTGGGCAGAGTTCAGAGGGAGTTTGGTTGACGTTCTAGTGTCACAGAGCTCCTAGGAAGTGGGGCTGGGACATGTCCCAAGTCCTAGGAAGAGTGGGGCCACCAGCAGACTCATTACCCTCAGCCTGTTTGTGTCTATTTGGTTATTGCTTTTCCCTCAAGCTGCCAAATCCCATAAGATACGATAAAGTTGGCTAAGTTGGGTGTGCTAGTTGTTGAAAATGAGACTTGTTGGCTGCTTTTGCACAGGGTGGTCTCTCAGAGATGGTTTTGGACAAAGGGCTCAGAAATCTAGGAATAACCCAAAAGGTGCCACCATCTGTTCTTCCTTTATTTCCCTTCTATGGAGACCAATGAAATGGAGGAAGAGTACGGAAAGAGTATTTGGGGGCTAACTTCTGAAAGCGCACAAGGCCTTACACAGATACCACATACACCCCATCCCCACATGCTCAAGGCCAGTTCTCACATTCAGTAACTGGGAACAGCACACACAGCTGCCGTGCAGTCTGCCTGTCCTTGGAGTTAGCAGGTGGAGTGCAGGGAGGGGAGAGAGGGAATCTACCATCTGGTATCTGCCTGTGTAACCTCAGGCTTCACTAGATGAGCAGCACCATTCTGGAAAACTAACTCTTAGAGGTAGAGAACTCAAGAAAGTGATTTAACTCTGTAAGTTTGATTCGCAAACCTTATGATCCCCTATGCTTGAGATGAGTCTCATACTGGGGGAAGATCCTTGCGGCCTTGTACTGTACTACTTACACTTGGATGGATGCACATACACACACATACACACACACACACACACACACACACACACACACACACACACACACATGCACACAGAGAGAAAGAAACCACAGATCAGCCTGCACTGGGCAGCCTGCTGACCACCGCATCAGGCAGCTCTGGCCGGCCGCCTTCTACAGGGATCTCACTGCATCATGAGACACAAGCAGTGAGCATCTCCTCTCTGGTAACCACAAACATCCCTCAACCCCTCTGTGCCTCAATTTTATTATCAATAAAAATGAATTAATAATGGAACTTACCTTATTTGTCAGTTGAAAAGATTAGAAAATATGATCCATGCACAAAGTAAGTTCACCAAGTTGCCTATTAATAGTGTTAATAGGGAAGTCCAGGGTACTAGGGCCACATAGAAGGGATGTGTTTATTGCATGTGGGACTTAGTCAGGGTAATCTTTTTTTTTTTTTTTTCTTGCAGTACTGGGGATGGAACTCTGAACCTTGTATTTGCCAGGCAGGTACTTAAGCTGTTGAGCTAGATCCCCAGCCCTCTGGCAGGGTAATCTTGAGACAAATATTATTTAATATGAGTGGTATTATCTGAATATTTTTGTCCCTTCAAAATTCAAAATATGCTAACATTTAATACCTAATGCTGATTGTACTAAGGTGGGCCACTGAGGACTGACTTAGTCATCGGAGCTCCATGCTCATGAAGGAGATTTGGATCCTCATAAAAGAAATGCTCGGGCAAGCAAGCTCCTTTGTCCTCTTCAACCGTGCAAGGACACAACTAGGAGATGCCATCTCTGAAGCAGCAGCGAAGCCTTGCCTGCCACTGAACCTTTCTGTGCTGCGCTTCCCAGTATCCATATTTGTGAATAATAAATTTATGTTCCTAAGGTGTCTCGCCTAAAATTAAGATGGTAATTCCTGAGAAACTAATAAGAAGCAGCAAGAGAAAGAGAGGGAAGGCAAAAGTAGTTTAGATATTGGTAATGGCATAAAGAAAACCCAGGACTACACTTGCCATATCATGTCCAGAGAAGACCAGCAAGCAGCAAGTATATCAGCTTCCTACAGCTGTGCAACAAATTACCTTCTATTTTAGCATCTTTAAACATGCTGCATCCAGAACTGTTCTTGGTAACAAGAAGGGCACAGCACCTATGAGGATGCCCATTTAAACTTCAGCTTGAGATAAATAAAGCCATTTTTTTGGAAAAAAATGAAGCATTTTATCTTTGACCCAGTGCCAATCCCAAAGCTTCCGAGAGCATTGAAGAAGTAGTCAAAGATTTTTAGCAAAATAGGACTAGTAAATATCAAGAAGACAGATGACAGGCAACTCTTGACCTTTCATCATTTTGCTTCAATAGAGCTCTTTTTATTTAGTTTTAATTTTTTACCTTTTCAGCTCCTCTTAGTTTCTTCCTTTTCCCTTTTCTATTATTTATTGTTTAGGTTCTAGCTGCATGATTTATTTATTCAATGAGTGAGTCAAGGAACGTATTTCTCCCACTGCTTCATACCAAATGAGAACACATCGTGCACTCAGATCTTCCTACTGAATTCCATACCTTCAACCGTTTTCTTCCAAGGTCATTCGGAACAAACCTTATTGATAGTGTTCCTAGTCATGATCTGTACACGTAAAAGTAAGAAAGTAAGTACATTTGATGTGTCCTGTTTGTACACAAAGATAAGCACAAGCCAGTTCTTTCATGGGGCCAATGGAAGAAATTCTTTCACAAACAGAAAATAATAAATCCTCAAAGGGCCAGAAACAATCAACCAAATGTTCATATCACAAGAGTTGATCCTTCTGATCTTTGATTATGTAAAGCTTTGGTTACTTCTTTCATTTATTTATTGATTGGTGCTACTGGTGATCTAACGCAGGGCCTTCACACTGAGTTATATTCCTAGCCCTTTAATTTTCTTAAATTTTGAGACAGGATCTCTCCAAGTTGCTAGGTTGCCCAGATTGAGCTTAAACTTGCAATCTTCCTCCCTCGGTCTCCCAGAGACTGCAAGCATGTG
>PVKN010023837.1:0-14647 GCA_004027915.1 Capromys pilorides
CACCTGTGAGCCCATGAAGCTTTGTACAAAGCTTCATGGGCTCACAGGTGCTGCTTCTTAAGAGGTGGCTGGATCTTGAATGTGTGTCTCTAGAATTTATTCATGATGGAATGCTAGGGTCAAAGTCACCAGGATTTTTTTTAAAGGTACTGGTATTAAGAGTGTGACTCTGCCCTAAGTAGTGTGGAGAGGATAAAAGAGGCCAAAAAACACTGTTAAGGTCCTTTGTTGCTTTTGCTGTCTGCTGCCCACTATGAACTGTTTCTCCCCTGTGATGCTTGTTTGCCACACCATTCTGTCTTGGAGTTAACAAACTTTGGGGCTGAAGCCTCTACAAACTGTGAGCCAAATAAACCTGTTCCCCTTTAACTTTGAGTGTTGAGTATTTTGTCTCAGCAACAAGAGAAAAGTAAATAAGTGAGCTACTCAATCTAGCTTTTTAAAACAAAAAATTATGTGGAAATATAAATTACTTCTAGGGAAAAGTTTTAGTGCTTTTTTATGTCAAAAGAACATATGGTGTAATGAGTTTATTAGCCAAAGTCATTCTTTTCCACATGTACCTCAAAAATTTTCCTAGGGAAAAGAAAATTCTATTTCAAAAAGGTCATCCTTAAAATTTAAAAATAAAAGGAAAACAGTAGGGGATATTTGGCTAATAACCATTCCCAAAGGGTATATCCATTCAAGCCAGCAGAGCAAAACGGTCCTCAACGTGTCTTCTCCTGCTGACACGTGTTTGGACATTTGGAATGTCAAAGATGAAAGGAAGACTATGGAGGGTCAGGTTGGAGAGTGTTACAGTTTGTTTCTAGTTGTCCCCAAAGCCTCATGTAGTCATGAGGTGGACTTCTAGAGCTTGTGATTAACTCAGGATCCAACGCTGGGCTTATGGGTATGAGTGCTACACCACCCTAGGACTGATGGCCTGGATGCAGTATAAAGAAGGGGGAGAAGCTGGCTCCCTTTGGCTGCTCCTCCACTGCCACCACTGCTGCTGCTGCTCCTGCCTTTTTGCTCTTGCAATTTTTCTGTTTTCTGCCACCATGAACTGCTGCCCTCTGCCCTGTGCCACTCTGCATTGGACTGAGTATGAACTGGAACCTCCAGTAACTGTGAGCTAAACAAGTCTTTCCTTCCTTAATTTTGGTTGTCAGGATTTTGTCCCAGCAAGAGAAAAGTAACAGAGACAGAGAGGATTTGCAAGCTACATCTGGGCACAGACATAGTGTCAGGTCTGGGAGAAGCACTATGAGCATTTGTCTTCCTGAAGCTACACTTTTTCCTCTCCTGAGCTTTGGCATCCTTTTGTCCATTTGTTTCCCAGTCCATTCATTTCTCAGTTAACTTCTCTTTCTGAATGTTGCTGCTGACCTATGGTAAGTCATATGGATCATGTACCTTCCCATGAAGGAAAGGAAATCTCCCAAAGGTGCAGACTGCTCAGGACACTGTAGGGTAGGAGATTGTGTGTGCCACTCAGTAGGGACTGAAAGAGAACTTACTTTTCACCAACAATCAAACTTCCAGCTCTTGATAGTGTGGTATGAATGTTAACCATTCATTAAAATCCACTAAAAATCCATAAAATAAGTAACACAAAAACCACAACAAAGTTGCCAATAGCTCTAGAGGTAAAGTTAGCAATGATCAGCATACGAAAGAGGGAAGAAAGAAAAAACTTTAGATACAGGGAATAATTTGTTGAGATTAAGGAAATCAACATGTCAAATACTATCCAAGTTTCATGTAAGTTACTTCATTTAAAATTTCCATCACTCCTATGAGCAACAATGAGTAACACTGGGCTGGAGATGCAGCTCGGCAGTACTGTGGGCCCAGCATGTCAACCCCTCCACACATCTGCCTAATCCAGTATTCACATTCAGTGTACTTCTGCCTATAGCCACCTACAGAAATAACAATGTATGGAACTGTATTCAAAATATATTAAGCAAAAAAAAAAAAAAGAGTGAAAGCCTCCATCTCTCTTATTAGAGCTTACTTTTTAAGCTTAATTCTATAGCTAATCAGATCCAAGTGAGCCAAGGAAATGGCCTTCCACTTGGGGAGACACTAGGCTGCTCTTAGCTGGAGGGCAGGCCCTCCTTGGCTTCTATGTGACATGAATCCCAGGATGAACTGGACAGAGGGTGAGGAAGGAGGAAAAGCTGCAGAGGTCAGCCTCCCAGATTATTTCCTTGTCTTTCCTGATGGGAAGTGGAAACTGGCCAATGATGCCCCAACCTAACCTCCCAAACATAAGTAACTTGTAGGCAATGTAACCTGGAAACAAGAGAAACCAACAAACTAGAAATAAGCAAGCCAAAGGTGACAGAATTAGAGAAAAAAGTGTTGTGTAGGTTAATTGATGGCTTCACATGTACATAGCAGTTTTGAGGTGTATTATTTTCTGAAGCATTTTTACAGTAGCTATGATAAAAGAAAAGTACATGATTCTATTAACAAATCAATCAACCCAGTCTCCACCAAGTCAAGCCCTTCTCCATTGGGCCTGGGTCATCAGAAATTATAATGCAGAGATATTTTAACATCCACAAGTGATCATCTATTTCTTAAGTGTATAGTATGCAGCTCTTCTGAAATTTCAGTGTTATGATCTACTAATTGCTAAATATTTCAAGTATTTTGTCAGTATAGAAAGATTAAGTGTTTCACAGCTTAAGAACTAGTCATGGGAGCAGATACCAAAGTACTCCGAGTTACGTACAACCCGACACACACGGTGGTGACTTGCATAATGAGCTAGTGTGCTTTTCTATTTGATAGTAAATGCACATTGTTTGTGGGCACTCAGAAATGTAGGTTATTTTTAAAATATTACTTATTCATTTATTTGTATCTTTGTTTATAAATCCCTTCATTTCTTCCCTTCACACACCAAACTCTAGGACAGAGAAGCGAACCAATTCCCTGGGTTCATGAAGCTTAATTCTAGTTAGGAGAGAAAGAAAAAGACAACTAAGTAAAGAAAGCACTGCTGTCGTAGCTAAGGAAGAAGTAAAACAGGAAAACGGGTTGGAGTAGGGGTGGTTTTGAAATGGGAGAATGTTTTCTTCTAAACACAAGATAATTATATAAACTTGCAGTATAATATTAATTAAAAGTCGCATAGCACATTGACTGTGTATTCCTTCTTCCTCTATGATGTAAAGCATAGAGATCTGTGAAGAACTATAGAGACCAAAGATGAAGAAGGACTCTAAGATGATACAGTTGAAGTTCCTAAGCAGAAAGACATGTGCTCCATACAGCTCAAGTATTATGTATGAATGGAAAAGTTAAAGCTTTCCTTCAGTTGATCCTGGGTCAATTCTGGCACAAAAGGATCTTTTGGTGCCACATAAACTGCAGCCCAAAAGTGAGCCCTTGGCTTAAGCTTTGGAAGGATTTTCAGGTTAACTTCATCCACACAAGGATTCTACTAAGCTCTTTCCTGCTAGAGTCCCTGACAGCTGTAAGTAGGAGCTGAGTCGCACTCTCTGTGTGCTGCAGAAATGAGAAAAAACCTGCTGTAAATGTATCCAGACTGTCATGATAGAAGAGCCATCTCAGGACACTGACTAGGACTGTCTCACTTGTCTTTGGGTTGCAGCTCAGAACTAGAAGTGAAAATAGATTTTGGTATAATCCAAAAAGAACCATCAACAAGAGGTGGGCGTTCTCTTGGGACCCACAAAAGAGAACTGAATGCTGAGAGCAATTGCCCAACGCCCCATCTCTGAAGCCAGAGTACTCAGAGAGAGGAAAGTGCTCAGGTCCTCAGGGGCCTTGGTGGACTGGAGCCTGGTGAGAAAAATCCCTTTCTTTACTCTTCCCCCCCATAAAGTCAGAACTACAGAGACTGCAAGTGAACTGTCTGTTAGGGTTGAAATATAAAATGCCCGCAAAGTCTCAAAGGCCCCCTCACAGCAGTGGGTCTGTTCACTGATGAATTCATAGTTTTATATGCTGCAAGGCAGTGGGACCTGAAAGGTGTGGGTATTGGACTGTGACTTGGGAGGGATGTCCCTGTGCCTGGCTCCCCCACGTCTCTCTGCTTCTTGGCCCCCATGAGTTGAGCAGCTTCTCTCTACCAGGAGCCTCCTTTGTGCCATTTCTGCCTTGGAATCAGCTGATGATGGGATCAAACCATAAGCCAGTATCAACCTCTCCTCCTATTAGTGGCTAGAGGTGGGAAAGCGACTGAGACACCAGCAAGTGAATGTGTCCTTTCATTCCTCTGTTGGCTGTCTTTGACGATACAATGCTCCTGAGATGCCCCAACCTACTGTCCTAAAGGAAAAGAGAGATATACAGAGAAGATCCATCTCACTTTAGTCTCTCTAATTTGTGCCTTCTCCATAATCCACAATTCTCCTTTGTCCACAATTCTGATAAACTGCAAATGTAAGCTGAGAAATCATAACTTTCTTTAGAATTTATGAAAATGTTATTTAAGGCACACCTAAATTTGGCTGTGTTTGGAGGACTCTCTTTCCAATCAACCCTCAAGTAATAGGTATCCATGTTACTCACTGCAAACCAATTTTATTTTCCAGTCAAGTGTACTAGAGTTTTGTTTTGTTTTGTTTTGTGTAAGGACTCAGTGACCTGGATAATTTTTCTGAAATTCAACCTATCCTTTTCTCAACACAACATCTGCACATAACAGCTTCCTCCTACAACACCATATCTCTGAGGCAACTTAGAATAATTTAATCTTATATTCATTGTTTTAACTCAAAAGCTCAACATAACAGAGATGAGTGGTCTTCCCAGGATCCCATAGCATGCCTACGTGCTAGATTAATTCACATCTTCCCTCTCTCTGTAAAGTCACTTACGTTAAATGTTAGCACCACTTCTCAAGAGATAATAATCACAGATCTTCATCTAGACTAAATTATATGAAAGAGGATGAATTCCTGAGTTCCCCTTTTCCAGTTTAAATGAAAATAAAATAGATGCCTTGTCGGCAACCACCACACACACCTCTCTTTAGTTTTCACTCCACAGTCTAATAGTCTCCAATAAAAGATGATTCTCCAAAATACTCAAATTATTGCAATTTTTTCTTGACTGTATCAAAAACAAATAATTGGCATAGCCATACCTTTTCCAGGGTGTCAAGAGGTCTTAAGGAGTAGAAGATTTGGAAAGCTGTTATCACACTGCCACTGTCATATGGGTTAGTGGAATGAAATGAAGCCCAGCATGCAGCTATTATTCTGGCTTCTCATGGATAGATTATCAGGTTACTTTTAGCTTATCTGTCTATGGTCTGTAAATCAGCTTTCAGCAAGCTCTGCAGCAGCAAATCTTCTGCAGCAGGGACCAACATGAACAAATCAACTTCTGCAGGCACAGCTAAAGAAAGGCAGAGTTTGAATTAGGGCTTTCCTTTAAACCAAAGGCTGTGCTGCTGCACTTGCTGCTACTGGAGCAAGACAGCCCTTAGCAGCACAGTTCCGCTTAGTCCCCACATCCTGCTTGGGAGAACTCTAGTCATCTCTGAATTAAAGCCATTTGATTTTTCTTGGCAATGAAACTGGAGTAACTGTGGTTGTCACATGCCAGCAATGAAACCCTAAGAAAACCACAGCAACTGAGGAAATGTAGGCAGAAATATGGACTTATGATAAATAAATCAGAAGTGTTGATGGTGATCTTTCAGAGGTCTTGGTCAAACAAAATGACTTTGCAGAAGACAAAACATTTGATAAAGCTGTGGTTGCTATAACAACTAGCTCAAGGTTTACTTTCCAGGAGAGGTTATAATAGTTTAATAAGCTTGCAAATTCCCTCTAGACCCTGAAGGTAAAGGTTAAGTTTAAAAGAAATTAAAAGTTAGTGATAGTGAGGGCCTTAATAACCCTTCACACAGAAATCTTCTTAAAACTAATTTGACCCTGGAAATAGCAGCCATTGAGGTGAGAGCAAAAGGCCCAGGGCAAATGCTGGTGCACATGGAAACAGGCACCACCAGAAAGAGGCTCCCAGCTCTGTGGCCATGACAAGTGGGATCTTGGAATACACAGAGCAAACAGGATGGAAGCAGAAAGGCTGTAGACCCACACTAAGAAAACCTCTATTCTAACACAGACACCACTGTCATTGTCATCAATTTCACAAATGGTTTTAGAATTCAGAAAGCAGAAATAGTGACCAGGCAAGTGTCTTACTTGTCTCATTGCTGAGATGAAATGTCCAATACCCAAAATTAAAATGAAAAAGGCTTAGTGTAGCTCTGAGTTTGCAAAAGTTTCAGTAGTCTGTAGTCAGCTGGCTCCAAAGTAGGCTGGCATGGTAGAAGAGAAATAGTCCACAGCAGGGCAAATGGAAGGTAGGAAGCAGCCTTCCCTTTGACCCCACCCAGTTTGTGCCAGCCTTCGTGTGCTGCCACCCAAAGCTCTGCTAATTCCAGCCACTGGACTAACTTAGTACCACACACCATTAATGCCAGCATCACATGCCTTAGTTCCAGCCAGTTCTGAAAAGCCCCACCTTTGAGCCCATGAGGCACCAGGAAACATCTAGATATAAGCCATCATGCTGTGCCCCTGGCTTCTGTGAATTCCTTTACACAGAAGGTATCTAGTCCAGCTCTAATAGTTGCCAAAGTCCTAGCAGTTTCAGCACTCCTAAAAAGTACAAGTAAAAAATGTTCTGAGATTTAAGGTAATTGCTTAACTAAGAGCCTCCATAGAAATGAAGAAAAAGTTAAATGCTTCCAATATTCAATGGTACAAGATAAATATTCCCATTTCAAAAGGTGAAAATAAAAAGATAGAAAGGAATAGAAACCAAGTAATATCAAACTCCAGCGAGGCAAACAAGTCCTGTAGTTCCATGTCCAGCATCTAGGGCGACCTGGGGCAAGATGTGAACTCCAACAGGTTTGGGTGGCTTCGACCTTATGGTATTTTCAGTGTTGGTAGCTCCCATGTAGTTCCTATGTTTCTTAGGCTGGTTGTGCTTCCTCCTGGTAGTTTTCCTCAGATGATCCAAGTACCTGGCTTCTCCAACAGTTTGGCATTTCCACTGCATCTTCAGCTTCACACTCACACCCTGCAACGCTGTCCTCCCAGTGGCCTCCCAGGCCTTCTTCTGAAAGCTAGGTAGAAACTTTCCTGGCCCCACAACTCTTGCATTCTGTATGTGTCTAAAATAGCACCACAAGGATGACAGCACTGTGCTGTCAGCTGCAACATTAGCCAGGCGTCCTTCTCCCTTGGCTGTAAAGGTTGAATACCTGGATTCCTGAGTGCTATGAATCCAATCTGAGGAACAAATACCCTAGGTCACCACCATTCAAGAACAAGATGCTCAGGGTCTCCCAACTCAAAGCAGTCTTTCACCTCTGGAACTTTGAAGCTGCGAAGATTGGAATCTGCTGATTCTTGTGGTGCCCTCAGGCCACCTGCGCTGTTGTCCCCTTCCTTCTCAGAAACCAAATTCTCATGGGCCGGCGAGATGGCTCACAGTTTAAAGCACCTTCTCAGGCAAGCTTAGGCAACCACAGGGATCACGGTTCGATCCCTGGCACCACATGCTGCGCCAGCCACACCCCCAGGGCGGGCTGAGATGGCCATAATATTAAAAAAAATAGGGGCCAGGGAGACAGCTCAGGGGCACAAGTGCCTACCTGGCAACTGCAAGGTCCTGAGTTCGATCCCAAGTTCCACAAAAAAAAAAAGAAAGAAAGAAAGAAAGAAAGAAAGAAAGAAAGAAAGAAAGAAAGAAACCAAATTCTCCTCTGCTCTCTCTTTAAAATCTTCAACTTTACTGGAGCTTCCTTTCTTGCCAAACTCAATTTTTTAAATCATGTTTCTGGGACATTTGCTGTTCCAAACATAGATCTGAGTAAAAGCCCCCAACAGTAGCCATGTCACCACCTCAACATTAGAATGCATTGAAATTTCTTCCACAAGATTAGTTAGTCTTCAACAGCTAATCTCAGTCTCAGCCAAGTTTCTAGAAATCTGAAAAATGCAGACAAGTTTTCTGACAAGCCATATCACACATGATCTGGAATCCGCTAGCCAGTGCTGTTCTTCTCTGCAGTAGAAATTTCCAGAGCCTGGTCTTTATCAGCAACACTTCTATCAGGATTCTGGTCTTCTGAGCTCTGACCAGAATCTCCTATCCAGTTCATTTTATAGCACTCCAAGGTTACTTCTTAAACTAATATCTCTAAACCTTTTTGGCTTTTCCCACAAACTAGTTCCAAAGATTCCTAAATCACACAGTTAGGTAATATCACAGCAAAGACCGCATTTCCCTGGTATCCAAATCTGTCTTAGTTACTTTTCTTATTGCTGAAACAGAATATTCAACACCTAAAATTAAATGAGAAAAGGCTTATCATAGCTCACAATTTGTAGAGGTTTTGACCTATAATTGGCTGGCTGTAAGGGAGCACAGCATGGTAGAAGAGCATCATAAAAAAGAAACAGTCCATGGCATAGCAAGTAGAAGCCAGCAAGCAGTAAGCAGAAAACCAGAAGCCTGCCTTCCCCCTTATCCCATCCAGCCTGCCAGCCCTTTGGATGGTGCTATCCAGAGCTTTGCTAATCATAAACAATGGGCTAACTAAGAACCATACACCAGGTCTGGGGAAATAGCTCAGCAGTATAAGCACCTGCCTGGAAAGCACAAAGACCTGGGTTTATCCCTGGTTCTGCATGCTGTGCTGGCCCTGGACCCTCAGGTGTGTCATGCTGGCCACTGAAACTGGGAGTGATTACATCTGTAATCCCAGTGATGAGACAAAACGATCACTATGAGTTCAAACTGTGCAGCAAGACTTTGTGCCAAATAAGTAAATAAATGATTTTTTAAAAATTAGAAAAAGAACCATACACTATTAATACAAATATTACACAACCTAGATCCAGCCAGCTTTGAAAAGCCCACCTGTAAGCACTTGAGGCACCAGGGAAACACCTAAATATATTCAATTAACAATAACATGCAATAGTACCTCAGGTTATGAACTTAATTTGCTTTATGATTTGGGGAAAGTTGGCTGCATTTGTGTTTACCCAGAGAGGATGACTATGGTTGTGTTTGTCACCCAGTGTAGAACTTTGCCAAATGTTTTTCTTTGCAAAATTGTTTCCAAACAGAAGCACTCATGAACCAAGGCATTACTGTTAATATAAGAAAACAGAACAGAATTTTAAAAATTGCTTTCCTAAGATAAAGTTTATGAGTTAGGAACTAGGGAAAAACATAGACATGTAATCAAAGAGATACGGAGCTACAAATGTGTAGAAGCCCATGTGAAAGACTGTCAGCTCATTTCCAGTTATACCTGCGGGTGACGCCTGCAATGAAATCACACAGAAAAGAAAATGTTCCACATGTGCCAATAGCACAAATCTAGAAATAACACACCTCACTTTGTGCCTTTGGTACAGTCAGTACTTGATTCAGTTAGCCATTTCACTGTCACAATGGTACAGCAAAACACATGCAATTGTGCAGTGAAGGTCACCCATTGTTTCAAGCTATTATGTGAGAAATTAAGATATAAACACCTCTTTCCTTCTGACTCCAAGACTATCATGCTTTCCACTACACAATGCTCCCTTTTGAAATTAATGTACAAGACATTTTAACAAAATGAAATGGTGTGGACCTTACTTCGTTGCTTCCTTGTTTTTACAGAGAGCCAATGTCCAATTCCAGACAACAAAATGTTCTGATTCTTGTGAGAATAGGTGACTCACAGAGAAAGAATAATTTGTTCTCATTTACTTTTAGAGTTCACAAGAGAGGACTATGTCCATTGCAGGACTATGTTAAAAGCCAGATGATCAATCCTGATGGCAGCAGTGGAGCATAAATAAGACAAGAACAGCAAGGAATGATGAGTATGTTGCTGCTGACCCTTTAGTTGGAAAAACACAAAATCTCACAGTCACAGTGGGATCAGAGCATCGCGTCAATATGCAGAAGAGCGCTTATTCCTTTCCATCACCCTCTCTGGTGATTTATCACCTTTCTAAACCAGACAAAATTAATACCAGATTCTCATTACTGTACAAAAATATGCCAGTAACTGCAATACTAGTGGTTTAAATGTTGAACATCATTCTCAAACAGTTTCAGTCTGCTTTGAGAATGGGAAGGGCATCTTCTTTATTCTGAGAACGGGTAGTGCATTCAGTGCCCCATGAACACTCATCAAATGAACAAATGCTCACTTCTGTGTGACTATAAATGCACAGGAGGCAACTGTGTCTTTTACAAAATGGTGGTCTATCAGTAACTGTGCACATTTTATACAGCATGCAAACCCGCCTAAAAGGTGAAACGCAGATGTCCGTGAAGAAGGTAATAGCAGTCACGGGCCATTGAGAAAGAGTTTCTTTCCTGCATTTTTATAACGCTCAAATACTTATTTTGATGGAGATTAATGTTCTCTCTGTAATTAACTACAAACTAAGTATTCAATCACTGTACCTCCCCAATTATAGAGCCTGACTTGAGTTGGCACCAACTATAAATGAGAATGTGGACAGAGTGTTTTCTGAGTTAAGGTTTCCATTTGATAGTGCTTTTAAATGTTTTCTGTTTACTCTTTACTTCTTGTAGATTATATCTATATCCTTTTAAAAAAAATTTCTGTGATTATATTGTGTTAAACTTACTGACTAGTACAGGAATGAAGACATTTTGGTTGTAACAAATACTAAAAGAAAGAAAAACAATCAAAACAGGTGCCAATTAAATCTTTAAACAGGTGACTGTCAACATGGAGCCCTAAAAGGCTCAGGCTTAAGAATACCTGAATAAACATTGCAATCCTTATAATATAGAGAAAACAGCTTCTGTTTGAAAGACAATAACCTTCGCTGCAAAACTGAATGTCTGGTCAGCCAAAGATAAAAGAGAGCACACGTGTAAATAAAAGCTGGTAAACAAAGAGGCTCTGAGTGGCATTTGTGGAAGATCCTCATTGCTCAACCCTAATCTCTTCCTTGAATAGTTTATCTGCAGGTTCCTCCAAATCAAGTGAGGAAAACAGAAGGGCATCTGGAATCCATTGCCTAATAATTTAACCTGGCGCCTCCTGAAGACACGAATAAAATTGCCCAGAACCAGACAATAAGTTATTTGGCAATAAAAGCATAATGGATATGATAATTATGAAAATAATCCAAGTTCTAGTGAGGTCAAAAGGCCAAAGACCTGTAAATTATTGAAATTATCTATATGCAAAACTGCAAAAAAAGAATACAGAACATTTACAATACCGAAGGGACCATAACAAGGGGTAAGAGCTCTGACAGTGGACTCAAAAGATATGTGTGCTGAGGAAGATGAGATTTTCAAGAAAGAATGTCAGGAGTCCAAGAAAACAGAGGATGGAACAAAAACAGTGTACAAACCACAGGGAGTGGTCACAAAGGACATGGAAATGTAAATTATAGACCCACTCTCTGTACCTGTTGATTTCTAATGCTGTGGAGTGTTCATACACCTTACTTGCAGATAGATTTTGAAACCTGACTCCTAATGTGTTTGGGAGAGGATTAGGTCATGAGGATAGAGCCCTAATGAACTGCACTAAAAAGGGACCCCCAAAGAGCTGCCTCATGTTTTCTAACCTAGGAAAACACAGCAAGAAGACACCATAAATCAAGAAGCAGACCCTCCCCAGACACCACATTGCTGGACCAGAGATTTGGGACTTCCCAGCCTCCAGATCTCTGACAATTAAGCATCTCTTCTTAAGTCACTCCATCTTCAGGACATTGTCATGGACATACAACGGTTCAGACATTGCTGTCCCATCTCAATCTTGTAGTCTCAGACACAGAGCACATGCAAAACAACTGAGAAGGGAAGCATATATTACAGGATCGTTTCAAGCTGGTTTTATGATTACAGACTCAGAGAATAAAAGAGATCATTCATCTCAAAGAAATTCTCCTAAAAAATTAAAAGTTGAATATGAGTCTGTCATTAGTTGGGTCCCCATATCTTTCCAATAATAGAGGACTCCTTACCACCAACAACAGGGTTTTACTCACAGGGTAAATCTATTGTGGAGCATGCTTAAGGGATGAATTGGTAATGTGAAAGCCACAAAGAATACTTAAGGCAAGCAATGGTGCAAATAGAGCAGACAGAAAAAGGCCACAAAGACAGGGTGGGCCAGAAGCAGGTCACGTAGGGGACGCTTAAAGAACAGGAGAGATTTTCAGTGTTGCTGAGTGATCTTTAACACAGGCTCTGTGTACAGTTCTCCTTCCTGGATGAAAGGCGATGCACATAGTGAATAGATTAAAATAAGGGGAAAGAACATTCAGAGGGTGACCTGGAACACCAGTCAGTGCTGCGCTGTACAAGTTGAATAGCTTGTAAATCACTGCATGAGCATTTCCACTGCCCATTTCAAATCAAAAATCAGAAATTCTAATCTATGATTACATCTGCAATTATCTAGGCACTCATGTTATGTGTGGGGAGGGCTCAAATGCTAGCAAAAAAAGAAGAAACCCCTATCCAGTAAAACAAATATATTTTTAAAAGATCCTTCCTAGCACAGTGAAGGAACGGATGAACAAAGCTTCAGCAATGTTCTCTCTGAGAGTGAAGAAATATGGTTGAGGTCTTTTCCCTATTACAGAAGACCTCGCACCATCTCTAGAAATGCATGAAGAATTTGCAGTCTGTGGGCCTAAGTGAAGAGCTGCATGATTAGATGTAGCTTACATAAAGAATAACTTGTCTCATTTACTTTTATGGTCAAGTTTTCCAAGTCTTCAAATTACCAACTCATTAGATGAGGCATAGACTCAGATATTCACAAAATCCAATCTTCAGCCTTGCAGACAGAACATAAACATATCCTTCACTTGAAGAAGAAAACTATGATAAGTGATACTTATCTCTAGCTTTATTTTGTAGACAGAAAAAGGGAAAGTGTCCTCTAGGTGCACTCGGCTTTGGGGCTCTTTGCAGGAGGTATTTTAGGAGCCCAAGGCTTGAAGCTGTACACAAGGGAGGATCAGTTAGATATGGGTTTGAGAATTAATGACAAAAGGCAAGATAATATGAACGAAGAGTCCATAGAAACTTCTCTCTCTGAGACCTATTCAAGGCCCCACTTGTGATGGGACTTGCTCTGTGCCCGCCCTCTCACCTCTAGACCCAGCATGTGTGTGAGACCTTCTGCTCCACTCTCCCAGACCCTCCAGACCCATCCTAGGCCCAGTGTATGTGTGAAAACAGCTCCACACCCGCCAGACTCCTTCTAGACCAGACCAGGCCTGGCAAGCATGTGTGTGAGACCTTCCAGTCCAGGCTCCTGGACCCCTGCAAACCCAGTCCAGCCCTGGTTTGTGTGTGGGGTTCACTCCAATGGGCTTCAGCAGGAAAAATCTGAGCACAGCAGCCAGACCCAAGACAGGCGCATCTAGACAAGATCAAACTTCGTAGACCCAGACCCACTAAACTGAGACACTTTGCTAGACCCAGATTTGTGAGAGTGTCCTCTCAATTTTTCTATTGATCTACAGAGGGAGCAACAGGTTAGCAGGTGAACTAGTCTGCCTGGAAGACCCCAAGTATATCAAGGGGAGGTGATCAAACAGAACTTAGGGGAGCTAAATTAAATATAAATTCCCAATTTAAGACGTGCTTAGCTACATAGACATAATGTTTGCTCTTACTGTTGAAAATGCAAACCCATTAGTCATCAAAGTTTGTCAACTGCTAAATATCACTACCCATCATTGGTGTTCCTAACTGTAGCTCTGTAAATACAAAACTATAGCTGTCTTAATCATATAATCACTTTTCTGTAAGAATTTCAGTAGATGCTAAGGGTACAACTGCACAAAAGCTCTACACTAAAGGTCAGAGGACAGTACTATATAAAATGACAAAGAGAAGGAGCAAAGTGCAATTGCAGGCACAAGCACACCAAGAGCAAATTCAAGAGACACTAGCATAGAAGAAATTGGGAATGACAGACCTGAAATAGCTGAACTAATAGTGTCTGAAGTAAAGAAACAACTGCAGAAAGATATAGAGGAAACCAGACGAGAAATAAGCTCTGAAGTAAAAAAAAAAAAAAAAATCTCTTAATTACTAGCATCAGAAGTAAAGAAACAACTGCAGAAAAGTAGAGAGGAAATCAAATCAGAAATAATCTCTGAAGTAAAAAGAGGATAACTATAAAGAAAGAATTAATAACTGCTTCTAAAGAACACACTGATAACAAAAAAGAGGACAATAGAAAAATGATGGAATCCTTGAATGAGCAATTTAAGAAAAAAATAGATCGCATGAAGCAGTTAAAAAGAAATACACAGAAAAACAAATCTCAAACACAAGCAGGCAAAACTATTTGAATGAAAGTGAAGAGTTTCAGATCTTGAAAATACCATTGTAGCTAGTGAAAAGGTAAAAAAGAATCTCATAAAAATTACTAGGATGCAGAAGAAAATAATTCAACATCTGCAAGATGCAAAGATGAAAATATGAGACTAAAAGCATCAATGAGAAAAAAGGAATCAACACAAGTGATATAAAAAGAATATGGGCAGAAGTAATAGCAGAAAACTTTACAAATATGGGGAAATAATTCGGCATTCAGGTAACTGAAGCAAATGGAACTCAAAAT